>MU670838.1:0-32619 GCA_026770625.1 Nicotiana glauca
TGTTTTATCATCTTATCATAATAATACTAATTAAAAATAATATAATATAATATAAAATTATAAAAATATATGAACTTGGAGAGCACAAAAAGATATTATTATTATTATTATTATTATTATTATTATTATTATTATTATTATTATTATTATGAAAAGGTATTCATCAATGTTATGCTCACGCATTGAATATCCACCATTGTTGGGCTTGAATCTCAATTTTATTTTTGAAGATTTCTTGTTTGATTCAAAGTGGGTGTTGTTAAATATTGCTTATAGTACCTTCTGTAAGTTCATACTGAAATTTGATAGCGTTTGGAGCTGATTTGAGGTGATTGAGATCGAAATTTCAGTTGAAAATCGAAGAAGAACACAACTATAATATACCGCTACGGTATACAATATGTTGTAGGAGTATATAGATATACTACAACACTATGTCGCTACAGTATATTAATGTACTATATGAGTATATAGTTATACTGCAACAGTATACCATTATAGTATACAAATATATTGTTATGGTATACTGTAATAATATGCAAGATATTGTAACAATATGCTGTAATATTATACAATATACTATAGTAGTATACTTATTACCCGTAAATTCACTTGCCTTTTCCCTTTTAATTTATTTTAAGTTTTTACCTAGCGTGAGCAGCAAATTAAAAATGCAAAAATAAAATAAAATTATAGTATGTTATATAATGCAACGGCATACGCTTACAATTAAATCCTTTTAGAATTTTTTAAAATTTTTATTGACAACTGATATTGTTTTAGTTTAATAATTGAATTAAACTTTTTTTTAACTCTTTGCGTACAATTGCATACCCTGTTTGTATAACTATATACTATACTGGTATAAAATGTTAGTTAACATTTTTTTTGGTTGTATTAGCAATATTTAATTCGTACACAATTTGATTTTTCTCTAGTAATAATATATATAAAAAAGAATAATAAAAAATAGTAAAAATAGTAAATGAAATTAGATTATGAAGAGAAAAGGAATATAAAAAAAAAAGTTAAATGAATTTACAATAGGAAAAAGAAAAAAAAATGAAAAGGAGAAAACGAGAAAAAAGAAAAGGAGAAAAGAAAAAGAAAAGAAAAGAAGCATAGAAATAAAAAAAAATTAGAGAATAAAGCGAAAATTCCCCACAAAACCTAATATGGGTAGGAAATATAATTAGTTTATGGGTAGAAAAATAAATGGGTAAACAAAAATAAATAGTTNAGTTAAATGAAATTAGAATAGGAAAAAGAAAAAAAAATGAAAAGGAGAAAACGAGAAAAAAGAAAAGGAGAAAAGAAAAAGAAAAGAAAAGAAGCATAGAAATAAAAAAAAATTAGAGAATAAAGCGAAAATTCCCCACAAAACCTAATATGGGTAGGAAATATAATTAGTTTATGGGTAGAAAAATAAATGGGTAAACAAAAATAAATAGTTTTATTTTTGTGGGTAACTATGTCAAACCCCCATAAATTTTTGTACAAATTTACTAAAATTGTAAGAAATAGAAATTATGAACCCATAGCTTGGAGAATATGATAAATTCAATGTTAAAAAACTTAAATATTAAACCTATAAAATTTAAATTTTTGATCAGCCTATATATATAAAATACTAGTAGTACTTAAAAAATGTTTCCAAAAATATTACGTACCAAAATTCTAATCTTGTGATTCTGAAGATCGCACGTGGTACATCATGTGCAGTCTGACAAGAAACAAGCTCTAATTACTAATTTTCTGACTGGTCTAAATTTTATTAAGCATAAGTAGTTTCCTGGCATCTGTTTCTGGGAATTAGTTAATCCTGTGATCTGGAAAAGAACAGTCTTGAGACTTGAGTACGAAGAAAATTTTGGTATTCATTTGATAATGATGAAGAAATCATGGGGTTGCACAATTGTCACTCAAGTTTTTTTATGTTTATCTCTTTATCTTGTTATCAACTTGTGTCAAAATCAGAAGCCAATTTTGAGGAATGGAAATGACAATATTCCTATGGATATATATTTCATCAGTGTTTCTGGTGGTGTTAGGCCTCTTGAAGAAAAAACCCTTCTTCTCAGGCAGGTCAGTTTCTCGATTAATCTTGATTTTTTTTTTCTTTTGTTATTTGTCAAAAGGAATGATTTTTCTTTGAATTTTCGTTGTTGGGACACATTCAAGGAGGTCGCGGGTTCAATCAGTAGAAACAACCTTTTGTATAAAAGTAGGGTTAGGCTACATACAAACAATAAATCCCTGCGGTCCGGGCCTTCTCCGGACCCGTGCGCGCTACCTTTTTTTTTTCCTTGTTGGGACATGGTCTTTTAAGTTGAGTTTTGGTTCGGTGAAGATTGCCAGTTAGTTCACTCTGTAGTAGAAGAATTTAGCAACTCTTATTTCTATCCTTTTTGCATTGCTTGGCTGAGGAAGAACAATTCAGGATTCCATATATATCTTTTGGAGGTCTGCTAATACAAGATTAAACAAGATTCGAAATGATCACATTCGGTAGAAGATCGCACATGTCGAGGATGAATGAGAGAAGGTCGCTTGAGATGGTTTAGTCATGTCATGCGCCACCTATAGATGCACCATAGGTGTGAAACCATTGTGAGCCAAGATGTTAAAAGGGGATGAGATTGACCATATAGAAAGAGGTTGTTTAGACCTTTAATCTCTTTGAATCCATGCAGACTTAGCCAAAAATAGGCGCAATGGAAGAAAAATATTTATATATGCAATATCAATTAGTTGGGAGCATATTTTAGTCATGTTAGTACGTTTAAATTAGGTACTATGTCAGTAGAAAATATAGAGAACTTCTAGTACTTTTTATTTTTATTTTGTATAGTATTCGTACAAAATGAGCTTAAATGGTTGTTCTTTTGACAAAGACTGACTTCATTTCTTTTGCTGTGATGTTAAAGTGAAATATGTGTTACCAGAGTCATCTCTTTTGTATCATGTTCATTTTTTGGCTGATCCATTTTCTCTGGAATCTTATATTGAATGAAGGTGGAGAAAGTAGCAAGGAAGTTCAATGCAAAATTTGTTATCAACGTAAGCGAACTTGGGGAAGATGACCCACTCATGCAAAATGTAAGCCCTCCAATGACTTCATAAGTGCAGAATTCAGTGGTAGAGGAATTTGATTGCAGCAATGCTAGTCTAGGATCTAACATGCAGCTACTGAATGGATAATGTCAAAATTAGATAATTTACTAAGATTTCGTTGTCACCTACTTAGTGACCATTGTTTAATTCATTTTTTTCACGATACTCTCTGCTTGGCAGGCTACTCGGCATTTTCCTTCTACAAAGATTCCATGGTATGCTCCTCTATGAATAAACAGTTTGTTCTCCTGGGCTAACATTTTATCTTTTAGATCTGTGTTTCATCATTTGAAATGGATTGTCTTTGCGGTTTCCCTTCAGCCATCCTCAACTTGTAGGTACTCTACGCGAGGTCTCAAAGGACGAGGGGTGAATCACTACCTTGAGCAATTCAAGTTTGCTCATGGAAGCTTAGATATTATAGTTGTGGATACAGGATTATATGAGGTAAACACTTGTTTCTTTTATCTGTTTAAATTGGCCTTTTGCGCACCTTTCCAGATGGTGTCAATTCCAAGTATGAATTTACTTCAAAGCTCTACTAGCTTTTCATCGTTATCCCCCTTCCCTTCCCTCCTCTTTCTTTTAGCAGTGGTGGGGATTCGGTATTATGTTTCAAGATGAAGTCTTGAGGCTTGCCTCAGATAGGGAAGTAGAACTCATGTTGGAGGCAGCATGTGAATTGGATTACCCAAAGGAAAAAACATATTTGTGCGCAGAGTCATCTTCTCATTCCCTTTGGTTTGGGTCTGTGCCATTCGTTACTACTAAAAACTCGGGCTTTTCCCTATTTCTTGAAGTGTGAATGGTTTTTGCTTTTGATATGTCTATAGCAATTTGTGTTGGCTTTCTCTCTGAAAATTTAGAAAGTTTGTTCCAAGGGCCCTTAGTTACATCAATATAATTGCATAACGTCTGAATGATAGTTAATCTCTAGCTTCTTTGCCTCTAATCTATCCGACCAGTATAAGGTTATTATATAGTAATACCTTCTAAAGCTGTTGGGAGGTTCGACACCAGAAGTCAGATAACTTGTCAAATTTCAGCTTGTGTTGGATTGATAGTCTTTTAAGTGTGTTCCTATGTCTATTGTGGTAGTAGGCAGAGTTCTTTAAGAACTTTCAACTGTCATCCTTGACGTTATTTGTATTTTATTTTCCCATTTGACATGATACATACAGCAAAGGGTACCCTCATATTTACATTTAGAAGAATGAAGACATTTGTAAGCAGCTATACTTTTAATGAGTGTGAAATTGCTCATGACCTATTTAAGTCTTAGCTATCTCGTTGCTGGATTCTGTTTTCAGCCTCTCCACCAGCTGATTTCCTATTGTGCTTCGTTTCTTTCTGTGGAAATTGGCAATTGGTTTCTGAGAAAATCAAATATGGATCTTTAACAAAACTGCTATTGTCATGCCTACATTTGACAAGGCTTGGAAGTTGGTTTCAGCCTTTTGCTCAGAGCTTTTACAGCAAACTTTTAACTTTCTTGTTCTTGTTTCTAGGATGCTTCAAATGGTGCTGGAGATAGGCAATCAGAATGGCTGATCGACACACTTAAAAATAGTGAAAGCAAATGGTACCTTCATACTGCATTGTTTTACTCCATAGAGAGAATATGCTATTGCATTGCCTCAGCAGTTGTGGCCTGACCTCCCTATGTGACTAAAGTGATACCGTGTAACTGTAGGTGCATTGCTGTCGGACTTCATCCATTGGTAGCCTGTGAAGACGATGCTACTCAAACAGAACCAAAACACGAATTACAGTCTTTACATGGCGTATTTCTGAAGTACGGCGTAGTAAGTCAAGAGTCTAACTTTTTAGAGCAAGAAACCCTAGGAATGCTGTAATATCAGATGCCATGTTCATCTGCAAAATCTATTTTTCTATATGCATAAAATCTAATAACAAAGGGAAGACTCTAACCTCGCATATCCATGTACCCGCAAAACATATGCTAAGCGCCCAAATCAGATATATTCTTGACACGGCTTTGCCTTAATGCTAAAACTGTGGTAAATGCATCTATCGTCACTCATGTATAAATAAAGACGCCAATTAGTAGTGATTGAGTTCCTTCCGTGTTTTCACATATGAAACCGGTACGAGTATAACCTACATGCTTTGCTCTTTCTTGTTTAGGATGCATATATAAGTGGACAGGCCTGTGATGACAATGTTGAGAAAGGACCGGTTGCAAAAACCAAAACTGGAACTGCCAGATATAAAGGACCTTTGCTTACTAAAGTGAATCAGAACCTGCCCTACTCTATGTGAGTATCTCTCTTGATATTCAGTAGACTTTTGAGACTAAAGTCTACACTTCATGTCCACTGTCATTGTATAACATTTTCTCGTCCCTGGACCTGCGTGAACGTGGGATACTTCGTGCACCGGGTTGCCATTTTTTTATTGTATAAAGTTTTCTCTTCATTTTTTGGTTTTCTTAGGCAAAATGTAAATGGATTCCTACTTCACAAAGTCAGTGCTCTTGAGATTGTGAGTATTTTGAGTCTAGTTCAATTTTTTATACAAGCACCTTATATTATGTTGGTGATGTTATAACAATTAACATTTCAAGCAGGTATCCTACTTAGTCACATTAGAAGGTGATGTAGTGCAGAAAATTTTTCTCCATCAAAGAGGCAAAGAGATTATGTAGTTATACCCGCGAACGTTGATGTTTGTATTTGTTATTGTCGTGACAAGGAATGAATCGAGATCCAATCAATTATTGGTGATGAATCCAACTTTTTTTCCTTTTTTGGAGTAAGGGGGGCGGGAGGGAAAGAGAAGGGTCAAAAAAAGTGAATTCAACATTCGTGCTCAAGTTCGAATTAACGGAATATTCGCCATTTCGAGTCCACATTTGGGAGGTTCAATAGAAGGCAAAAGTTTTGATATAGGGTGTGTTTCAGTTGGTCAGTTTGCTTTCTATCCTTTTGGTTTTCCTTTGTTGAATTTAGCTTTTTTGCAATTGTATATTGTCAAAACTTTGAGGTGTTCAGCTGATGTTCATTTTGAATGTAATTTGATCCTTTCCTATTTTTCCTTGAGAAGTTAATGCGGGGCCCTTTTATTTGACTAACCTATAAAAAAGCAATATTTTATAACGGTTTAAAATATTAAAGATCGTTTGGTTAGGAAACAAGTTATCCGTGATTAGTTATTCTGAGATTCCTTATGGGAGGATGAGATAACAATTCCTAGATAATTAATTCTGGGATTAAAAAATAACACTGCAATCCTCGGATAACCAATTCAGGATTAGTTATACCGCGATTTTATCGCAACCAAATGTGGAATAAATTTATCTCAAATTTAATCCTGGCATTAATTATCCCTTGTACCAAACGAGTCCTAATTGTATAAATTTTTTTTTTTATATTGTTATTGTTGTTGTTGTATATAGCCTAAATCTTCTGTACATATATTCTCCTGCGGAAAAAGAATGTGGTTGTGCTATTTAGAACGAGGAAGTGAAATAGTTTTTATTCCAAGTTTATAAAGTATTTTTAAGTACAATAAATTGTGATTTTAAAAAGAAAAAATGTGGATTTTGATATTAAAAGTTTAAGAAGTTGATGTTCAAATTTCCACTAAAGCTAATTCAGCTTTTCCCTCTCTTTCAAATATACATATACAGACTGATTTCTTATATATTACGTATAACAGTTTTAATAAAAGAAAATGTTCATAGAAAATATTAGAGCTTATGTGTTAAATTTAACCTTTTCTTTGGTTGGGTTTATTCATTCGGTGTCCGATACTTGTATTGAAGCATAACTATGTCCGGACAGTGGTGGAGCCACATGTATCAAAGGGGTGTCAACCGATACCCCTTCATCGGAAAATTACACTGTTTAGCTAGGTAATTTTTAAAAAAATATGTATATATACTATATAATGACATCCCTTGATTTCTTGGTGAGTTTGTTTTTTAATATTTTGACTCCCCTTAATAAAAATCATGGCTCCGCCACTGTGTCCGGATATGCACCATGTAAGGCTCATTTAGGGAGGAAACACTCCCTAATAGGTAGTATTTTTATTATATCCATGACTCGAACCCAAGAACTCTACCTAAGGGTGTACGAATCCTATCCATCCCACCAAAGCGCATTTCTCATCTATTTCTATAAAAGATCATATATAACTAAAATAACACTTAAAATGAGTTACGAAATGACATTTTTATTGGGTTATACAAAACGAGTTCTCCTATTCTGATAAAAAGAATTCATTTTATCTAATTTGCGTGCACCTATACACACACTATATTTAAATACCATAGGTAACATAATTTATAGTGGGCGTTTGGACATAAGAATTGTAAAATTTCAAAATATTTGAAAAAAAATTTCAAGCTAAAATGATATTTGAAAATTAGAGTTGTATTTGGGCATAAATATAATTTTGAGTTGTTTTTTTTATGTTTTATGAGTGTTCTGAATGAAAATTTTAATAAATAGCCTTTTGGAGTTTTTAAATTTTCGAAAAATTCCAAAATGCATCTTCAAGTGAAAATTAGAAAATTTATAACCAAACGCTGATTTCGAAAAAAAAATAAAAATTTTTCAAAAATAAATATGTCCAAACGGGCTCTATATTTAAATACCATAAGTGACATAACTTAGTAATTCAAATTAATTAACTCATGATAGGAAAGATTTCCACTGAACCAAACTGGATTAATTATCTAATGTTCTCCTACTTATTTAGACCAAAATACCCTTCCATTATCTAATTTCACCGACCAGGCTGTTGGTGAAGCGATAAGTACTCCTTCATACTTAACCAGAGGTCTCGAGTTTGAATCCCTGGGTATGAAGTCGCCTTTGTTAGGGAGCGTTTTACCCCCAATGTGGGACTTCCATGAGCGAATCCGGATTTAGTCAGACCCCAATGCGAGTACTGGATACCGGAAGGGAAACCAACAAAAAAAATTCAATCTATTATATTTTTAATGAATAAATTAAAAAGATAATAAAAGTCAATTTTATTATTAATTAATATTAAAGGATGAATTTATAATTTTATATATAACTAAAATAACACGTGGAATGAATTACACAAAACGAGATATAAAAAGATTCTACTCAACCAAACTGGATTAATTATCTCGTGTTCTCCTACTTATTTAGACCAAAATACCCTTCCATTTCGATATGTACGAGGCTAAACTATCCCAATAATAAGCAGTAAATAAGAACTCAGCAGAGGGCAAAAGTAAAACCATTGCTGCTTTACAAGACTGATTTCGAGACAAAAACAATAAGCAGAAACAAAAAAAGCTCTGAGCCGAGTGTTTGTTCTGAGGCTGTAATGTGAGTGATGATCTTTCTTCCCTTCTTTTTATGAGAATCAAATTGCATTTTCTTGCCTTATTTTCAGATCTGAGCCTCAATTTTACTCTTAATTGCTTGTATTTTATTGTTATTTTATAGGGTGTCTTTGGTATACGATGAAAAATATTTTGCATGATGAAATCAGTAATTGGTTACTAATTTAGCCCTCTAAGAAGAAGAAAGTTGGGAACTTCTTTAGGTCTGAACCAATTGGAGCTACTGATTTTCTGTAGCTACTAAACTAACAGGCTTGCTCATGAGATACTCATAAACAGAAGCTATGAACTATAGATTCACTGAGTGTGTATGTGTGTGTGGAGACTTTTTAGCTGAAAGGTCTGTCTAAGCCTTGATTTAAGAAACTGGTGTGTGTGTTTTGGGGGGGGGGGGGACATTTTAGCTGAAAGGCTTGTGTAAGTCTTGATTTAAGAAACTAGTGTATGTGTGGGGACTTTTTAGCTTGATTTATGAAACTAGTGTGTGTATGTGTGTAGAATTTTTAGCTGAAAGTCTTGAATTATGAAACTAGTGTGTGTGTTTATTTTTTCCTGATTTTGAGTAATTTTGCAAAAGAAGCAGTGTGATATTGAGGCTCTCATGATGATTTTTCAGAGAAAATAGAATTGGGTATTACAGTTACAGGCTTGTATGTTGGCAGAGAAACCTAAATATGTGTAAAAAAATGGCATAAAAATTGGATCCTTTTATATACCCGCACTCTTTTTGTTGCTGTTTTATCTTATGTTTCTCTTCTTGCTGCTATTGTGCTGTTTTATGAACCAAACAGCTAGAAATCATTGTAAAAAATAGCATAAAATGTGGTAGATGCATTAAGAATGGATCTCTTCTTATACCCATAACCCATGTTGTTTTTGTTGCTGCTGCATCTTCTGTTTCTCTTCTTGTTGCTTTTGTGCTGTTTTTTGAAACAAACAGCAAGAAATCACTGTGAAGATAAAGCTTCTTCTGAGCAATTTGAGTTACGCATTGAGATGATAAGAGCTGTATCTTGGCCGGGTAACCTGAAGAAGTTGCAGCCATGGCAGTTTCTGATAAAACCCAATGCCTAAAAAAGGGCAGCCTGGTGCATTAAGCTTCCGTTATGCGCGGGCGGGGTCCGGTTAAGGGCCGACCACAAGGGTCAGTTGTACGCAACCTTACCCTGCACTTATGTAAGAGGTTGTTTCCAAGGCTTGAACCAGTGATCTCCTGGTCTCATGACATCAACTTTACCAGTTACGCAAGGCTCCCCTTCAAAAAAAAACCAATGCCTAATTAAATTGAAATCTGACCCTCATTATGTACACCATGCGACATAGGGAAATTACATATATTACCCCCAAACTTGTCCCGAAAAGTCATTTACATACTTAACTTTACGAGAAAAAGCTCAAAATTGTCCCTTATCGAGACGGTGATGATCTTTCAATCTATCATCCTTGGCTAGTCATTGAGCATAGCGAGTACCGACCCATATCTTGGCAGGGCAATGACATGGATGCTTGTAATTTTATTGCATGCAACTCGGGTATTTGCAGCCATGGCGGGGCTGGACTTCCTTTGCCTAAGCATAAATACAGATCTGAGCCTCAGTTCTCATCCCATAATCTTACTTTTGGTGTACTTGACATGGAGGAAACTCTTTCAGTCAACCAAGGCTGCTGGATTCAGCGAGTTTTGGGGAGTTCTTTGAGTGGTTTCCCCTCTCTGGCATTCTCAGCAGTCAATGATCGCTCAAAATTTCCCCTTTTTCTCACGACCCTTTAGCAAGTAAGTTGAAATGAGGCAGTGAAGAGTTTTATTCTTTATTCATCAGATGGTTGAACTTTGCTATGTCTTGGCGTGGCAGCTTAAGGCTTCTTAAGCTTGCAGCCATTGCAGGGTTTGGCTTATGTTTGAGAAAAGGCTAATCTGAGCCTCCAGTGACTACTCATAGGGGCATTTGCATCTATACCCGCTTTTTGGGTCACGTTTTAACTTGTGCCCGATTTGCAAAAAAAATTGCAAGCGTACCCATTTTTTCGCGTAACTTAAGTAGCAAAGGCAATTACACAAAACTTCAGCATTCTAGTAGACGAGACTGAAGTAGCAAGTGTGCTGAACCAAGTGTGCTGAAGTTTTTATTTGTAATTGCGGAACTTAAGCATAGTAGCTGAAGTTTTATTCTCTATTTGCTGAAGTTTTTGTTTGTAATTGCTGAAATTTTTGTTTTTATAACTGGCCTAGAGCTGAAGTTTTTGTTTTTGTAACTGGCGAAGTTTTTGTTTTTTTAACTGGCGTTTGTTTTGTAACTGGCGAAGTTTTTGTTTGTAACTGACGAACTTCAGCTCTAGAGCTCTAGGGGCATGTTGTACCCACACGAAGTAACTTAAAGCAACATTAACAGGAACAAAGAAACATCAACACATTACCAATCCAATCCACAACTGAAACCTCCAATTTCCGCCCGACCCAATTCACCAAACAACAATATAAAATTAATAATTAATTTCTCTTGTCCCATTTTCACATCAAAATTGTGCATAAGATTCAAGTTGCAAAACCAAGATAGAACCTTTACAGTTGACGGTGTCGGCGAAAAGGAAAAAGTGATTGAAAATTTATAGGACTCACCGGAGAAATAAGAAGAAGCATATAAGGATGAACCTTACTTCTGGAAAAAGAAAAGATAAAACTTTGAGGAAGAGAAGGAGGAGGAGAAAGGGGGCTGAAGTTGTTTTAAAAGTGGTTACAAGTTAAAACTTTTTAAAAAAATGGGTATAGGTTAAATGGGCGACCAAATAGGGCGCCCCGTGCAATTTTTACCTTCTTATATGAAAATAAAGAGACTCAAACAGCCCTTTAAATGGTGGGATCTTTACCGAAATAGCCGGCCAGATTCACTATTAACTTTTTCCAACCAGTATACATGGATTATACACTACTTACACAATCAAACTTCTCTGTAACAACCATCCTCTCTAACAACACTTCATTGTAACGGCCAAGTTTTCTTTGGAACCAATTTTTTAGTTTATGTTATAATATATGTTCTCTATAACAGCGCTTCGCTGTACCAGCCAGAGCAAACCCGGCGGTTAAAAACTCAGAGAAAAGAGAGGAGGAATTTTTCAAAAGGTGGTTTACTTCTCTGCAACTCCAGTGACTTCTCAAACAAAAAAAATAGTAAAGAACAAAACAGCCTTTTAAATCTCAGGGAAAAATTATTCATACCATGTTGAAGGTTTTTGCCTCAAGTGGTCCTTTATGTTAAGGAGTTGAGCTGTTAAGCAGAAGTTAGAGAATTCTGAGGCTGTGATGATATTGTCTTCTCTTCTTTCTTTGAGCAAATTAATGGGGCAAGAAAATTAAAAGTGACCCGTAGCTTGGTGGGGCAATCCGGATGGCAAGTGATAGTTCTGTCATGCAACCGGTGTTTGCAGCCATGGCGATGTCTTCATTCTCTTGTCTTATCAACAGTTCTGAGTCTCTAACTTTACTCTTATAGCTTGTTTGGATGGTTGTTACCTATTGTATTGTTATTTTAAAATGGCGTCTTTGGCATGATGGGAAACATATTTTTCATGTTGAGATCAGTATTTGGTTACTATAACTCTGAAAACAAGATAGTTCGGAACTTTTAAGGTGAGAGCCAAGAATTTTCCTAAAAAAAGTTCGCCCAGAAAGAGAAATGAGGCCAGCAGAGGGAAGGGATTTTCTGTTGAGGGTGGTTGCCCCTCTCTGTTGTGCCTGTGATTTTCTGTAGGTACTAAACCAACAGCCCTTGTTCATGAAATGCTGAGAAACAGCATATGCTTCTTCAGTATATAGTTTTACCGCTGAACCTCTGTGTATCTGTGTGTGCATGTGTTTCTTTTTCCTCCTTCGGAATAATTTTACAAAAGAGGCAGTGATGATAATAATGTTTCACTTTCCGGGCTAACAAAATTGGGCATAGTGGACAATCCCAACTCGTATCTTGGCCTGGCGAATCTCTTGTTGTGCAAGCAATTGGTGATTTTGCAGCCATGGAGTAGTTGCCTTCACTTTAACCAAGCAAGCTGCAGTATCTGAGCCTCAAATTTCTGAAATCAAACTCAGGATGTCTGGTGCTTTGAAAAATGTGGTATACGTGTAAAAAAAAAATGGATCTTTTTTATATACCTATGTTGTATGTTGTTTTTGTTGCTGTTGCATCTTATGTTTTTCTTCTTGCTGCTGTCATGCTGCTTTATGAACCAACAGCAACAACAAAAAAAACCTACTAGTATAGACCCCACTCGGAAGGGTAGTGTGTATGTAGACCTTACCCCTACCTTACCCCTACCTTGAAGGTAGAGAGGTTGTTTCCGATAGACCCTCATTTGCTTTATGAACCAAACAACAAAAGATAAGAACATGCTGAATCATGGTGGCTGTGAAGATTTTCTTGAGCAATTTGAGTAAGGCATTGAGATAATAAGAGCCATATCTTGGCGGGGTAACTCGGAAAGGTTGCAGCCATGGCGGTTTCTGATAACACCCAATGCTTAATTAAATTGGAATCTGAGCCTCATTATGTACATTGATACGACATAGGGACAATACATAAATTACACCCAAACTTGTCCCGAATAATCATTTACATACTCTAACTTTATAAGTAGTAGTCCAAAATTGTCCCTTATTGAGACGGTGATGATCTTTCAATCCATCATCCTAAGCTAGTCATTGAGCACAGGGAGTACCCGACCCGTATCTTGGCGGGGCATTGACCCGGATGTTTGTAATTTTATTGCATGCAACTGGCGATATAGCCATGGCGTGGCTGTACTTTCTTTGCCTAAAACATATATAGATCTGAGCCTCCATTTTCTCCATAATCTTACTTTGAGCGTACTTGATACGGAGGAATCCATTTCAGTCAATATGAGGCTGCTGGATTCAGAGAGCTTTGGGGAGTTCTTTGAGTGGTTGCACCTCTCTGGCATTATCAGTAGCCAAAAAGTTCCCCCTTTTCGGACTTCTCTTTAGGAATAAGTTCAAATGAGGCAGTGAAGATTTTCTTTCTTTACTCATCAGATGGTTGAGTTTTGCTGTATCTTGGCGTGGCAGCTTAAGCTTTTGCAGCCATGGCGAGGTTTAGCTTATGCTTGAGAGATGGCAAATTTGAGCTTCCAGTGGCTTCTCATATGAAAAATGACAGAATCAAACAGTCCTTTAAATGTTGGGATCTTTACACAAATAGCCCGTCTGATTCACCGTTTACTTTCTCCCTCCCGCCGGTGTACATTGATTATACACTAATTATATACGGCCGTACGTGTTTTACGTGGATTATACATATTTTATACATCTGCCGGC
Source organism: Nicotiana glauca (assembly GCA_026770625.1). NCBI lineage: Eukaryota > Viridiplantae > Streptophyta > Magnoliopsida > Solanales > Solanaceae > Nicotiana > Nicotiana glauca. Next base: position 13,791 of record MU670838.1, read on the forward strand.
TATTTTTAGTTTAGGCAGTTGGGTGGATGGCTATTTAGGTTAATTCTTCTTAAATGCTTGGGTATGGATTCACCAGAAGGGTACGAACCTTACCCCTACCTCATAGAGATAGAGAGTCTGTTTTTGATAGACCCTCGGCTCAAGGAGGATGGTGAAATATTGCTTCTTTAAAAGACTGTCTTGGCGGGGCAACCAGGATGGCAAGTTATCTTTGTGTCATGCAACCGGTGTTTGCAGCCATGGTCATGTCTTCGTTCTCTTGTCTTATCAACACTTCTGAGCCTTAGTTTTACTCTTACTGCTTTAGTCATAGATCTCAGCGTGTGTTTTTGGGGAATTTGCACAAATAGCCTTTTGTGAGGCAGTGATGATAATTATGTTCACTTTCTTGGCTAACAGAATCGGGCATTGAGGACAATCAGATCCGTATCTTGGCCTGCCAAATCCCTTCTTGTGGATGCAAATGGTGATTTGCAGCCATGGCGTGGTTGCCTGCACTTTGTCCGAGCAAAATGCAGTATTTGAGCCTCAAATTTCTGGGAATCGAACTCAGGACCTCTGGCGCTTTGAAAAATGTGGTATGCGTGTAACAAATGGATCTTTTTCATATACCCATGTTGTTTTTGTTGCTGCTGCATCTTATGTTTCTCCTCTTGCTGTTGTCGTACTTTTTTTAAACCAAACATCAAGAAATCATTGCAAGAACAGAGAGAATTATGGTGGCTATGAAGATAAAGCTTTTCTTGAGCAATTTGAGTTAGGCATTGAAATGATAGGTGCCGTATCTTGGCAGGGTAGCCCGGAGAGGTTGCAGTCATGGCGGTTTATTATAAAACCCAATACCTTATTTAATTGAAATTTGAGCCTCTATGATGTGACATAGGGAATATACATAATTTGCCCCCAAACTTGTCCGGAAGAGTCATTTAAGTCATTTACACACTAATTTTATGAGAAAAAGTGCAAAATAGTGCCTTATCGAGGCCGTGATGATCTTTCGATCTATCATTTTGAGCTAGTCATTGAGCATAGGGTGTAGCCGACCCGTATCTTGGCGGGGAATGACCCGGATGCTTGCTTTTTTATTACATGCAACTTGGGCCAATTGCAACCATGGCGTGGCTGGACTTTCTTTGCATGAGCATAAATATAGATTGAGCCTCCTCTTCTGTTGTCTTACTTTGGCTCTACTTGATATGGAGGAAACATGTTTCAGTCAATCTGAGGCTGCTGGATTCAGAGAGTTTTGGGGAGTTCTTTGAGTGGTTGCCCCTCTCTGGCATTCTCAGCAGCCAATGATCGCTCAAAATTTTCCGTTTATCAAACTACTCTTTAGCGAATAAGTTCAAATGAGGCAGTGAAAATTTTCATTCTTTACTCATCAGATGTTTGAGCTTTGCCGTATCTTGGCGTGGCAGCTTAAGGCTTCTTAAGCATGCAGCCATGGCGAGGTTTAGCTTATGCTTGAGAGAAGGCGAATATGAGCCTCCAGTGACTTCTCATATGAAAAAAAAAAGTGTCAAACAACCCTTTGTAAGTTTTGGTGCTTTAAAGGACTTTGAGACGAGCAATAAGCAGACACAAAAATTAAGAGAGAAGAGAGGATACTTGCAGAGAGGAGGGATTTTTACAAGGGTGGTTGCCCCTCTCTGCAACTCTAGTGACCTAGAAAAAAGAATCAAACAGCCCTATGAATCTCAAACAACCATTGCTTCCAACTGCAAAGTAGAGAGAAACTCTAGCATTCAAATTAAAGCAAATAGAGAAACTCCAAAGAATAAAGATAACACACAAAAGGGAATTCACTTCCAAGAGGAAATAATTAGGGACATCCTCAGCTGGTTACCTGTGTGGTCTCTTCTTCGATTCAAACGTGTTTCAAAATATTGGAATACATTAATCTCTGATCCTTACTTTAAGATGAAGCATCAGAATGACCAAAATCCCCAAAATTTTCTTGTTAGCCAAAGGTGCCTTGATAAGGTGATATGTATAACTTCAATTGTTATTCTTTATCGTCGATTGATGTACACAAAATTTTATTGTCTAAACCAAGGCGTTATGTAATGTTATGTTCTGATTGTTTCTTAAAAGAAAAATCTCAAGGAAAAATAATTCGCACCCTGTGAATTTTTTTACTCAAATGGTCCTTGAGCTGAACTTAACTCATGCCTACAACTCCTCATAAAGACGAGAGAGACAGAGAGTGAGTTCTGAGGCTGAGATGATACTTTCTTCTCTTCTTTGGGCAAGAGAAATAAAGGGACTCATATCTTGGCAGGGCAACCCGGATGGCTACCGGTGTTTGCAGCGAGGCGATGTCTTCATTCTCTTGTCTTATCAACAAATCTGAGCCTCAATTTTACTCTTATACTCCCTCCGTTCCAGTTTATGTGAACCTATTTCCTTTTTGGTCCGTTCCAAAAAGAATGAACCCTTTCTAAATTTGGTAACAATTTAGCTTAAACTTACAACTTTACCCTTAATGAGAAGCTTTTACAACCACACAAATACTCTGGGCCCCATTTGAACTTGTTTAGGACCACAAATTCCAAAAGTCTTAAATTCCGTGCCCAGTCAAACAGGTTCACATAAATTGGAACGGAGGGAGTAGCTTGTTTGGATGGTTGTTACCTATTGTACTGTATTGTTATTTAAAAGGGTGTCTTTGGTATGATGGAAAATATTTTTCATGATGAAATCAGTGTTTGGTTACTAATGTATTCATATGAGAAAAGATAAGTTGGGGAATTTTCCTAAAATTCTTCCCAGAAAGAGAAATGAGGTTAATAGAGGGAAGGGATTTTCTTCTAACAGTGGTTGCCCCTTTTGTGCCAATGATTTTCTTTAGCTGCTAAACCAAAGCCCTTGTTCATGAAATACACAGATACAACAGCTATGATCATTGAAGCATATGCATGGTTTTTCTTCAATCTACTGCTTCATTCATAGATCTCAGTCTGTATTTCTGCGGGGAATTTGCACAAATAGCCTTTCATGAGGCAGTGATGATAATATGCACTTTCTGGGCTAACAAAATCAGGCATCGAGGACAATCACTCGTATCTTGGCCTGGCAAAGCCACAGATGGCCTGCAATTGAGGCTCTCTCTTTTGCATGCAACCGTTGATTTTGCAGCCATGGCGTGGTTCCCTTCACTTTGCCTGATCAAAATGCTAAATCTGAGCCTCAAATTGCTTTAAAAGACTGACTTTGAGTAGAGCAATAAGCAGACACAAAATCTCAGAGAGAAGAGAGGAGGCTTGCAGAGAGGAGTTCTTCAAAGGGTGGTTGCCCCTCTCTGCAACTTCAGTGACTTCTCGTGTGAAACAAAAATCAAAGAACCCTTTAAGTTGGCGTTTGGACATAAGAATTATGAAATCCCGTAAAAAAATGAAGTTCTTTTTCAAGTGAAAATGCTCCTTTATGTTAAGGAGTTGAACTAAGAACCTGTTGGATTAACTGAATTTAAGTAGCTTTTAAGCGGATGAGAGCGAATTCAGAGGCTATGATAATTGTCTTCTCTTCTTTCTCTGAGCAAAAACCAACGGGGCAAGAGATATTAAGGGACCCGTATCTTGGTGGGGTGACCCGGACGGCAAGTGATCTTTGTGTCATGCAACCGGTGTTTGCAGCCATGGCGATGTCTTCATTCTCTTGTCTTATCAACAGATCTGAGCCTCAATTTTTCAATTCAACATATCTGAGCCTTATTTTTTCTCTTGTGGTGTCTTTGCTATGATGGAAAATAGTTATGATGATGGATCAGTATTTGTTTACCAATTTATCCATATGAGAAGAGAAATGTTGGGAAATTTTTAGGTGAAAGCTAAGAATTTTCCAAAATGAAGTCAGCCCAGAAAGAGAAATGAGGTTAATGCCTCATTTTTTTGCACTTAATGAGGTTCTGGATCTGGATGAAACAGATCTTAGCCCATTAAGTATATTTGTTTTTTTATTTTTAAAAAGTCTGAATTGGTCTGATTGGGTCTGATTCGGTCAGACCTTTAATTGAGTCTTAATTCCGTTCAGAGGTTAAAAATACCGAAAATACACGCCTCTTTTTTCGGTGCTCCTTTTCTCTCTCTTGACATCAGGCTATTTCTTCTAAACCCAAAACAAATTTCATCCTTCACACGTCTCTCTCTTCAAGGATCAAGCAGCCGCCGAATCTTTTTCTGGGTAAGATTTTGAAAATTATACTTGGAATTCTCAACGCAGTGAAGTGGATAAGGGTGGCTGCCCCTCTCTGTTTTGCCAATGATTTTCTTTAGCTACTAAACCAACAGCGCTGGTTCATGAAATACTCAGAAACCATAGACCTCAGTGTGTGTGGAGACTTCTTAACTGAAAAGCCCGTGTAAGTCTTGATTTAAGAAACTAGTTTGTGTGTGTATGTTTCTTTTTCCTGATTTTGAGTAATTTTACGAAAGAGGCAGTGATGATAATGTCTCACTTCCTGGGCTAACAGAATCAGGCATTGAGATAATCTGACCCGTATCTTGGCCTGGCAAATCCTCTCTTGTGTATTCAACTGGTGATTTAGCAGTCATGGCGTGGTTGTCTTCTCTTTGCCTGATCAAAATGCAGGTTTGAGCCTCAAAATTGCTGGACACTGAAACTGGGTACTCTTGTTTTCTGGAATTTATTAATTTTGGCCCAAATTTAGCCCAGAAAGGACAAATGAGACATCAGAGAGATGGTATTTTCAGTAAAGGGTGGTTTCCACTCTCTGCTATGTCCATGATTTCTCCATTCATGAAACCAACAGCCCTTTGAGAAAAGAAAAGCGAAAAACAAACCATCCAAACAACATCTGTAGAGTATCTGCCCCTGTGAAGGGACTATACTCTTCCTTTCTCTGCTTTTGCTTCTGATTTAAACAAATAGCTACTTTTATTGCCTTGTATTTAGAAAGCCATAACTGATGTTGATCTTCACAGATCACCTGAAATGGGCTGTTGTGATGATGAGTGCTTCTTTCAGGGTTATCCACTTTACTGCGTTGAGAAAATCCGATCCATATCTTGGCGGCCCGACCCGGTATGGCATTCATTTGCAAACTGGTGTCTTGCAACCATGGCTTGAGTCTCTTTTTCTTTGCATGTTCATATACAGCAAAATCTGAGCCCTAAAGTCTATGACAACCGTTTGATGGTCTTCTTAGGCTTGCAGCCATGTCAGGGTTTAGCTTATGTCTCTGAAAAGGTTAATCTGAGACTCCCAAGTATCTGTTTGTGTTCAAAGAATGAGGATTACTATGGAACTCGAGAAAGGTTGAGATTTTCTAAGGGTGGTTACTCTCTTTCTCTGAAGTTCTATTTAGCCAATGAATATTTCTTTACCTTTGTTACAAAGAGACAAATTTACATCCCTTTCATCAGCAAAATGCCAATTATGGGAATGACGAGGCTAAATTATCGCAATATTAAGCAGTGAATAAGTATTCACCAGAGGGCAGAAGTAGAAATATTGTTGCTTTAAAGGACTGACTTTGAGACGAACAATAAGTAGTCACAAAAGCTCAGAGAGAAGAGAGTTCTTCAAGGGTTGTTGCAACTCAGTGACTTCTCATATGAGAAACATATCAAGCCACCCTTTAAATCTCAGGGAAATTGTACACATATTTAACCACTCGACCAATGTTACTCTGGTTCTTGTTTTATGGTTTTTTAAACTCAAGATGGTCCTTATGTTTCGGAGTTGTACTAAATTCATGTGTGCAACTCCTCACCCTAAAAAAGAAGAAACTGAGGCTGTGCTGATACTTTCTTCTCTTCTTTATCTGAGCGAATCAATGAGCAAGAGAAATACAGGGACCTGTATCTTGACGGGGCAATCCGGATGGCAAGTGATTTTTGTCATGCAATTGGTGTTTGCAGCCATGGCGATGCCTTCATTCTCTTTATCTTATCAACAGATCTGAGCCTCAGTTTTACTCTTAATAGCTTGTTTGGATGGTTGTTACCCATTGTATTATGTTGTCATTTTAAAAAGGTTCTTTGGTACGTAGGAAAATGTTTTTCTGATTAAACCAGTGTTTGATAACTCATTACCGATATATACCTATGAGAAGAAGAAAGATTGGAATTTTCAGGCCACAAAAGAGGCAGTGATGATAATAATGTTTCACTCTGAGAAAAATCCGGCATTGAGACAATCTGACCCGTATCTTGGCCTGGCAAATCCCCTCTTGTGCACGCAACAGGTGATTTTGCAGCCATGGCGTGGTTCTCTTCACTTTGTTCGATCAAAAATGCAAAATCTGAGCCTCAAATTTCTACATCATTTTGGACGAAAACACCTTTCCATTTCAAGCTAAGCAGTAAACAAATAGTATTCAGCAGAGGGAAAAACTAGAAAGGTTGGTGCTCTAAAAGACTTAGCTTTGACACAAGCAAATGATAAATAAGCCCAGAAGAATGAGGCTAGCAGAGAGGAGTTTTTACATGGGTGGTTGCCCCTCTCTGCAACACCCTTGACTTCTCATATGAAAAAAAATCAAACAGCCTTTAAATATCAGGGAAATAGTGTTGTCCAAACATAATCCACTCGGCCAATGATGCTCTGCTCTTGTTTAAATGTTTTTGGCTCAAATTGGTCCTTATGTTTAGGAGTTGTAATAAATTCATCTCTTCACCCAAAAAAAAAAAGAAACTGAGGCAGTGATGATAGTTTCTTCCTTCTTGCTTCCTTCTTTCTCTGAGCAAATGAATCGGGTTGTATCTTGTGGGGGCAACCTGGATGGCAAGTGATCTTTGTACCATGCAACCAGTGTTTGCAGCGATGGTGATGTCTTCATTCTCCTTTCTTATTAACTGATCTGAGCCTCAACTTTACTCTTTGGGTGTTTTGGTATGATAGAAAACATTTTTCATGATGAAATCATGTACTTGGTTACCAGTGTATCCCTATGAGGAGAGAAAAGTTGTGAAATTTTCAGGTGAGAGCCAAGAATTCCTAAAAGAAATCAGCCCAGAAAGAAATGAAGTTAATAAATGAAGTTAAGGGTGGTTGCCCCTCTGTTTGTGCCACTGATTTTCTTTAGCAGCTAAACCAACAGCCGTTGTTTAAGAAATGCTCAGAAACAGACAATGAATCCATATATCTCAGTGTGTGTGCGTGTGTTCTTGGAGAATTCGCACAAATGGCCTTTTTTTGAGGCAGTTATGTTAATAATGTCACGTTCTGGGCTTACAAAATCGGGCATTGAGGACAATCCGACCCATTTCCTTGCCTGGGATGGCCTACATTTGATGCTCTCTTTTGCATGCAATCGGTGATTTTGCAGCGATGGCGTGGTTGCCTTCTCTTTGTCCGTGCAAAATGCAGTATCCGAGCCTCAAATTCCTAGGAATCAAACTTGTGACCTCTTGTGCTTTGAACAGTGCTCCCAATTTCAGCTCAAGCTAGTGAACAAAAGAATGAGGTATCACAGAAGGCTACTTTGCTTCTCAGGTATACCCGTGATTTCTATCCAAAAAGCACTTTCTTTTCTCAGTGAATGTAGTTGATAGAGACATATAATTAAAAAAATTATGATGCTGTGATGATAATGATAGTCTTTTCCCGTCTTTCTCTGAGCAACTCAATCGAGAAGGGATCCCTATCTTGGTGGGGCAACCCAAATGGCGAGTGATTTCCTGTCATGCAACCATGTCATGCAACCGGTGCTTGTAGTCATGGCGATGCCTTCATTCTCTTGTCATATTCTCAATATCTACACCTCATTTTTTCTCTTATGGTGTCTCTGGTATGATGGAAAATATTTATCATGATGTAATCAGTATTTCGTACCAATGTACCCCTATGAGAAGAGAACTTGGGAAATTTTCAGGAGAGAGCCAAGAATTTTCCTATAAAAAGGTCAGCCCAGAAAGAGAGTTGAGGCTAACAGAGGGAAGGGAATTTCTGTTAAGGGTGGTTGCCCCTCGCTGTTGTGCCAATGATCTTCTTTAGCTACTAAACCAACAGCCCTTGTCATGAAAACTCAGAAACAGTTTCTTCAGTCTGCAGCTTCAGCCATAGATCTATGTGTGTGCTTTTTTCTGTTCCCGCCTTTTAGTATTGTACAGAAGAGGCAGTGATGATAATCTTTCACTTTCAGGGCTAAAAAAAATGGCATTGAGGACAATATGACCCGTATCTTGGCCTGGCAAGTCCCTGGATGGCCTGCATTTGAGGCTGATTACTCTCTTTTGCATGCAACAGGTGATTTGCAGCCATGGCGCTGTTGCATTCTCTTTGTTCGGGCAAAATTCGGTATCTGAGCCTCAGATTTCTGTGAATCGAACACCTCTTGTGCTTTGAAATGTGTAACGTTTGCTCCAAATTTTAACTCTTGCTAAGTATCAAACAAGTAAGGTATCACATAAAGATGTGTACTTTTTCTTCTCAGAGATTTCTATCCAAAAGCACACAACTATATAGATAGATATATAGTTAGAAAATTGCTGCTTTTTTTAAAACCCGAATCTAAAGGAAAATGAAAGACATGATGAACAAGGCATTGGACTTGTATTCAGTGCCTTAAGTTTGCTTTAAGTTCACATTGGCTTCTTGCTTAATCTCTCTGTTGCTAGAAGGAAATAAAGGTTTCTCTAACTGGTCTTTTTGATTAGAAATTTGTGGTTTCTTTACATTTTCCTTAAGCATGAAAGGCCGAGAAAGGTATGCTTGAGAAATTAGCAGGACCTCTCAATGGTAAGATGTAAAATGGAGGTCAAATTGGGGTGTATATCATTGTTGCCGTCTTCTGCTGCTTTATAGTTGCTAACTCCACGACCACCTGTCAACATAGCGGTGCTGACGAAAAATATCTTAAGTCAGGTTTGGGATCTAATGAAACTGTATCTTGGCCGGGCAATCTAGATGTTACTGGAATTGCAGCCACGGCAGTGACTTCCTTCTTTCTCTGAGCAAATGAATCAATAAAGAAAACAATGGGCATATATCTTGGATGGCAACCCCAATGGCAAGTGATTTTTTGTGTCATGCAACTGGTGTTTGCAGCCATGACAATGTCTTCGTTCTATTGTCGTATTTTCTTCAACAGATCTGAGTCTCAAATTTTCTCTTCGGGTGTCACTGGCATACAACAACAACTGAGCCTCAAGCCCAAAAAAATCGGGGTTGGCTACATTAATCCTCAATGTCCATGCCACGTCATCTAAGCTCATGTCAGTCTAATATAAAATTTTTGGGACCCTAATGGATCGGGAATTTTAACCTAACGTGAATCGAACACGCAACCTTCTGATCTGGAGTCAGACGCGCTATATTGCACCATGACAAGTCAGCCTAGAGAGAGAATTGAGGCTAACAGAGAGAAGGGATTTTCTCCTAAGAGTGGTTGCCCCTCTCTGTTTGTGCCAATGATTTTCTTTAGCTGCTAAATCAGCAGCCCTTGTTCATGAAATACTCAGAAAGGTCACTCTGATCATGTAAGAACATGCATTAATCTCCATATGTGGTCAATCCGCAGCTTCAGCCTTCAGTCATAAACTTATGTCTGTATGTGTGTTTTTAGCACGTTTCCTTTTCCTCATTTTGAGTAATAGAGGCAATGATGATGTTAATTGCTGGGCTGACAAAATCGGGCATTGATCCAACCCGTATCTTGGCTTGGCAAATGGATGGTTTTTGCAGCCATGGCGTGGTTGCCTTCTCTTTGCCTGATCAAAATGCAGATCTGAGCCTCAGATTTCTGGGAATCGAACCTGGGTCCTCTTGTTCTTTGAAATATATTAATATTTGGTGCAAATTTTAGCTCAAGCTTCAGACCAAAAGAATGAGGTGCCAGAGAAGATGGGTACTTTTCTTCTCTGGTAAGCCCATGATTTCAAAACCAAAAGCACTTCACTTTCTCATTGACTGTGGTTGACAATTAGATACATGTGTAGAAAATTTCCATGTAAACGCAAAATCAATCTACCGACTATGCTCAATCCCTGGACATAAATGATTGGAAATGCCATAGGAAGGTATTGAACGTTCGACCTTGTGGATAATAGCCACATGCTTTTACCAACTGAGCTACACCATACGAACCCAAGTCAGATGAGAAGAAGTTGTGTAGAGAAAATGATAAATAAATAAATAAACGATGGGGCTATGATGAAATTCTTCTTAGAAAATGCAATGAAGCATTCAGATAATTTGCACCGTAGGCGACTTGGCTAGCGTTTATGGTAACATGCTGAAGGTTTGCAGCCATCACGGTGTTGAAAGACTGAATGAGACTTGAACAAGATCTGAGCCTAAAATGTAAGGATTATTTGGTATTTCTGCTTGCACTTTGTATTTCAAATCGTTTCCGGGTAATGGCGATAGTGACTTGCTGTCTTGCTTAAACGATCTCATTTTTCGGTATTTTTTGCTAGATTTTGTCTCTGCAGTTGACTTGCTGACTAATCTGCTGCTACAACAGTTGATTTGCACAAATAGCCGATTTTATGACCCCTTGTATTTAGAACAAGGTAGAAATGACACAAGGTAGCCACTTTAAGTGCTGCTAATAATGGGCTATGATGATTTGATTCTTTCTTTCTGGTCTATCCTTCACCAGCTTTGAGGAAATCTGTCCCGTATCTTGGCGGGGCAACCCGGTATGGCATCTTCTGCAAACCGGTTTTGCAGCCATAGCATGGTCACTATCTCTTTGCATGTTCATAAAAAAGCAAAATCTGAGCCCTAAAAGTTTTACGACAACCATTTGATGGTCTTGAATTATGGTCGATCTCTGGAACTGGAAATCCAATTGGGTTCTTCAGTTTTTTTTTTGAACACCAATTGTCAGATGCAGTTCTCCATCAATTTTTTTGCTCAAAACTAAGGAATCGGAGAAAAATGGGGATTTCAGGGTGGTTGACCATCTCCGGCATGGCAGGATTTCTATGTTGCTCCAGACGAACATCCCTTTCTGAGTATGCATGCATCTATGTCTCTATCTTTGTTAATACTGTGCTCCTGCGTGGCTGCGTCTTGAGGCAAAGAAGGTTAATTCTTCTTCTTGCTGGGCTATATCTACTTTATATATGCATTGAGAAAATCCGACCCTGTATCTTGGCGGGGCAATCTGTGTATGGCAATCATCTGCAAACCGGTGTCTGCAGCTGCAGCCATGGCGTGTGTCCCTTTCTCTTTGCATTTTACAAAAAACAGATGTTGTTTAGATGTGTGTTTGTTTAACCAAACCCCATATATTTAGGACCATTTTGTTCATTTTCTCTCGGTTTTCTGCTACTGTTGTGCTATGTTCCTCACAGGCTGCATTCTATGGCAAAGCAACAGCAGTAACATACAACAACAACAACAACCCAGTATAATCCCACTTAGTGGGGTCTGGGGAGGGTAGTGTGTACGCAGACCTTACCCCTACCCAGGGTAGAGAGGCTGTTTCCAAATAGACCCCCGGCATCCTTCCCTCCAAGAACTTCCCACCTTGCTCTTGGGGAGACTCGAACTCACAACCTCTTGGTTGGAACTGGGGTTGCTTACCATCAGAGCAACCCCTTGGCAGTAACATACAACAATGAAATTTAAAAGGAAAATGATGGGCCTGTGATGATTGGTTGTTATTAAGCATATGGAACCTGGCATTGTAGTTTCAGGCCTGTATCTTGGCATGGCAAACTGTTTTTTAGGGCTTGCAGCCATGGCAGTGTCAAAGAACTCATTGCCTGAGATCAATTACTTATCTGAGCCTCAAGTCTTTCTGAAATGGCTGAATACATCGATGGCCCCTCAAACTTGTCAAATTTTTTCATTTAGCATCTGAACCAATGGTGGTTCTATTGACCACCTGAACTCGAGTCAAACTGTGTCTATTAGACACATGTTGCTGAAGTTGTCCAAACGGGCTCTTATGGAAAAAGCTTACATTTTCCGGAAGAGGCAGTGATGATATTGCTAATCTGGGCATTATAACTGAGAATCCAACTGTATCTTGGCGGGGTAACCCGGTATGGCATCATTTGCAAACCGGTGTCTGCAGCCATGGCCTGTGATGCTTTTCTCTTTGCATAGTTCATAGAACAGCAAAATCTGAGCCCTAAAAGTTTTACAGCAGCCATTTGACGGTCTTGAATGGATGGTCGTTCTCTGGAACCGGAAAAATGGAGGTTCAGTCCAGTAGAAGAATGAGGCCAACAGAGAGGAAAAAGGAATTCTTGTGAAGGTGGTTGCCCCTGCTGCTTGGCCTATGATTTCTCCATCAACAAACCAACAACACTCTTCAGCTTTCTGATTTCTCTGAGCCTAAACTATCCATTTGATCTCAGCGTTAGTTTGTCAAAAATGTCTGAATTGTCCAAACAGGCTATATATGGAAAAGTTACCATTTCTCTAGAGGTAGTGATGATATTGCTAAACCTGGGATAATATTTGGGGCGTGGAGACAATTCTATCCCTATCTTGGCAGGGCAAGCTCGGATGGTTTGTGATTGAGGCTTCTCTTTCACATGCAACTGGTTCTTTTGCAGCCATGGCATCGTCGTATTCTCTTTGCCCCATTTTTTTTGTAGATCTGACCTCAGTTTCCAACTAGTACATCTGGACTTATCTGCTTTTCAGGACTCGAACCAGGACGTCTATAACCCATTTGTGTTATTCATTTTTTCTTGTTTGTTGCATTTCTCCATCAGACTTTTAGCGAATGAGGCAATTGGAGAAAAAAGTATTTTCGAGGGTAGTTGAACACCTCCATCATGTCTATGATTTCTATTTCCTTTTAGTAAACAGCTTTTTTTGTTTATGTGTGGGTTTGTTTAACCAACCCCTATACATTAAGGACCATCTTTGTCATTTCTCTCTGTTTTCTGTTACTGTTATACTCTGTTCCTCAGAGGCTGCGTATCTATGGCAAAGCAACAGCAAAAGCGTACAACAATGAAAGGGAAAAGGAAAATGATGGGGCTGTGATGATTGATTGTTATTAAGCATATGGAACCTGGCATTTCAAACCTGTTTAAAATGCTTTTCTTGAGCCAAGGGTCTACCAGAAACAACCTCTCTACCCCACAAAGTTAAGGGTAAGGTCTGTGTACACCCCTCCCTCCCTAGGCCCCACTTGTGAGATCACAGTGGGTATATTGTTGTTGTCGTTGTAACCTGGCATTGTAGTTTCAGGCCTGTATCTTGGCGGGGCGACCCATATTATAGGTTTTTCAGCCATGGCAGTGTCAAAGAACTCATTGCCTACTTCGAAAAATAAAACCTGAACTAATGGTGGTGTATCTCTTGATCACCTAAATCGAGCGAACTTGTGCCTATTCGACACACGTTGCTCAAGTTTCCCAAGCGGGCTCTCGTGGAGAAGTTCCCATTTTTCAGAAGAGGCAGTGATGATATTGTTAATCTGGGCTAAAATTCGGGGCATGGATAAAATCCAACCAGTATCTTGGCATGGCAAATCCTGGAACGTTGTGATTGGGGCTTCTCTTTCACATGCAAGCGGTTATTTGGCAGCCATGGCATTGTCACCTTCTCTTTGCCCCATTGTAGACAAATCTGAGCCTCAACTTCCATTAGTCTTTAAGTAGGGGTCCTAAAAATGGCTATTTGTGCACTTCCCTCTCTTTATTGCATCGAGAAAATCCAACCTGTATCTTGGCGAGGTGACCCGGTATGGCATCATTTGCAAACCAGTGTCTGCAGCGTTTGCCTGTGACGCTCTCTTTGCATAGTTCATAGAACAGCAAAATCTGAGCCCTTAAAGTTCTTTGTTTTTTTTCTTGAACAACCTATTTCAGATCCTGTTCTCCATCAATTTTTTATCTAAAAAATGCGGCTGTTAGAGAAAAAATGGGGATTTTTCAGGTTTGTTGACCATCTCCCACATGCCAGTGATTTCTTGTTGCTCTAATCAACGGCCCTTCTTGCATATGTATGAGTATGTGTATATATATGTATTTGTATGCCGGTTTCTATCTCTATCTATGACTAATCTGTTCCTGCATGGCTGCATTTTCAAGCAAAGCAGCAGCAAAAGCACAGAAAAGGGAGGTTTAGTTTCTTAAATGCAGACTTACGTGGTCTCTTTGGTTAAATTCTCTCTTATAAATCAGAGTGTGTTTTACTTCACAAAATTGGAGGTTCAAACCAGTATGAAGAATGAGGCCAACAGAGAGAAAAAGGGAAGTCTTGAGAGGGTGGTTGCCCCCTCTGCTTAGCCTATGATTTCTCCGTCAACCAAACCAACAAGCCTCTTCAACAAAGTACTACTACTACTACTGGTTTCTGATTTCTCTGAGCTAAAACCAAACATCCTCTGATCTTAGCATTTCTTTATAAAAGATTCTTTGAATTGTCGAAACGTGTACTGTGTAAAAGTTTCTACTTTTCAAAAAGAGGCAGTGATGATATTGCTAATACTGGGCTGATATTCGGGGCATGGAGACAGTCTGACCCATACCTTGGCAGGACAAACCCGAATGGTTTGAGATTGAGGCCTTCTCTGTCACATGCAACCGGTTCTTTTGCAACCATGGCGTTGTCGCCTTCTCTTTGCCCCATTCTTTTGCAGATTTGAGCCTCAATCTTCAACTAGTCTTTGTGGACTTGAGCCCAAGACCTTGTCGTGTGGAAATCCATGTCATTTTTGAAATATGCATGTTGTCTTTGCTGTTGCTGCTGCATCTTCTTCTTTTTCTTAAGTTCTTGATGATGATTGCTGTGTTATCAACCAAATAGGAATAAACCAAAGTAGGAAGAGGGAGAATTTATGGCGATGATGATAATTCTTTTTTTGAGCAATTTGAATTAGGCTTTGAAATGATAAAGCCTTATCTTGTCAGGGTAACTGGGAGAGGTAGCAGCCATGGCGGTTTTTGATAAACTCAATGCCTGATTAAATTGAAATCTGAGCCTAAGTTGTGTACATGATGCACATGTATATTGTCTGTGTAACTGTACATAGAAACATACACAAACATATCATGAGAAAATGTCCAAAATGATCCCTTATTGAGGCAATGATGATCTTTCAATCTATGCTCCTATGCTACTAATTGAGCATTGAGAGTACCCGACCCGTATCTTGGCTGGGCAATGACCCGGATGCTTGTGATTTTGTGAAAAGTTGCATGCAACTGGGGGATATTTGCTGCCATGGCGTGTCAGGACTTACTTTTCCTGTGCATAAATACAGATCTGAGCCTCAATTGTCACTTGTATCTTACTTTGGGTGTATTTGATATGGAGGAAAATGTTTCAGTGAAGCACCCCTAAAAGTGGCTACCTGGTATAATTTCTGCAATTAAGACCTTCGACATGAGGCCCATAATTTTGGGAGGTCCAAAAGGATTAGGGCACTATAATATCAAGCAAAAGGAAAAACGAAAATGGCAAAAATCTCATTACTTCAAGTTTGAGGCTGCTGCCACTCTCTGTCATTCTCAGCAGAAGGTGAAACTAAAATGGTGAAAATCTTTGAGTGGTTGTTGCCCCCCTCTGTCATTCTTAGCAACCAATGATCACCCAAATTTCCTATTTTGATTCTTTACTCATCAGATGGTTGAGCTTGCTATATCTTGGCGTCGCATCTTTTGGGTGTTTTGTGAGTGGGATCTATTTTGGTTTCTGTGTTTCACAGTCTTCTTAAGCTTGCAGGCTGCAGCCATGGTGGGGTTTAACTTAAATCTGAGAAAGCATCTGTTTGTGTTCAACGAAAGCATCATGTGGTTGCCCCTCCATTTCATTCTTAATAGCCAATGATCACCCAATGTTTCCCAATTTCAAACTATTTTTTAGCATATTAAGTTCACTGAGGCAGTGAAGATTTGTATTCTTTACTCATCATTTGGTTGATTTTTGCTATATCTTAGCGTGGCAACTTACAGCGACCTTGTGAGATATCGGAGCTATCTAGGTTTCTGTATCTCGCGAATGCTTGTTAAGTCTGCAGCCATGGCGGGGTTTAGCTTATGTATGAGAAAAGGCAAATCTGAGCCTCCCACATAGCTGTTAGTGTTTAAAAAAATGAGGTTTCTTAAGGGACTCGGAGAATGGTTGAGATTTTCTAAAGGGTGGTTACTCCCTTTCTCTGAAGTTCAATGTTGCCAATGAATTTTCCTGTACTTCTCTTACCAAGCGAAAGACTAACAGCCCTTTCATCAGAAAAATGCCAGATATGTTCTATAAGATGGGAAAATATACATTTTGCCCCCTAAACTAGTATCAAAAACCCGAATCCTAAACCCTAAACTTTGTGTATGAGGCTATGATGATATTCTCCAGGAAGCTTGCAGGTCAGACTTTTGAGCTGATTCGTATCTTGGCTAGGTAAAGGCAAGGGAATTTGTGAGGTGGGTTCTTATGTGCTCTCACACAAAGGTCTCTGCTCTTTGCAGCCATGGTGGATTAGCCTTTATCTGGTAGATCAAATCTGAGCCTCTTTTCTTTGTTAAGTTTAGTGCTACTATGGGTCTGTTTCTCTTGTTCTTTAATTATTTTTATGTTAATGTTGTATAATATTGGTCTGCGATGATCTTTTTCCTGCTTTTGCATAATATCAGGAAGAATCAGTTCAAAAGAAAACTGTTATATGTGTTTATCTACATATTTTCCATAAGTTAAATTATTAGGTAGTGATATGAAACAAATCCAAAGGGAATAGAAGTAAATATTGAGGATTCATATATTGTTTTCAACCAGTTTGATATTGAAGCTAATTGCTGAATTTATCTTCACAATTTTCCAAGCTTTCAGGCCTTATTTCTATCTTTGAAATTCCAAGTTTTCAGAGGCAGTGAAGATCATTCATATAATGAAAAGGAAAAGTGGAAAAGATAAGAGTTGAATCCTTGCCTGGCTTGGCAAGACCAGTCGGAAGGTCTTTCCTATAAGGCAACCGATGATTGCAGCCATGGCAGTGTTAACTCTGTTATTTCCTTTGGTTAAATAGGCAGAAATCTGGGGCTTATCCTCAACTTGGTTTATTCACATTTTCTTTTTTTTGACAAGTCTTTCTGGAATTATTCTAGACTAGAAGTATTTTCGTGGTTCTTTTTGTTCTATTATTTTGAATTCAGGTTCTCCTCTATTCTGACTGGTTACTGGTTTGTTACAGATTGGAGAGAGTTATGGTATCTCCAACATCCCAGGATCATCTGTCTTCATACATAGCCAAATTCTAACTTGTTCCGTGCTTTGAACAAGTTTTAGGCTAATTCTCCTTATTTCAATCTTAAAAATCCCATTCAGAGGCAGTAAAGATTATGTATATTGAAAACGAAAAGTGAAAAATGTTTAATTCATAGCCTGGCTTGGCGACCAGTCGGAAGGCCTTTCTTATAAGGCAACTGATGGTTGCAGCAACAGCTATGTTAACTCTGCTATTTCCTTTGATTAAATAGGCGAAAATCTGAGCCTTATCCTCAACTTGGTTTGTTTACATATTCTTTTTTGACAAGTCTTTCTGGAAATAATTCTAGACTAGAAATATTGTTGTGGTTCTTTTTGGTCTATTATTTTATCTTCAGGTTCTCCTTTATCCTGATTCCTGACTGGTTCCTGGTTTGTAACAGATTGGAGGGAGTTATGGTATCTCCGATTTACCAGGATAATTTGACTTTGTGAGAGCTAAATTCCAACTTGTTCAGAGCTTTGAACAAGTTCTAAGCTAATTCACGTTAGTTTTCTTGCTCTCTTCGACGAGTACATGCTGTAGTTAAAGAGAGGCCTGATCGCCCAACACCTGCGGGGAATGAAGAAAACTGGTCAGTTTAAGAATTAAACTTATCTAGCAGCTGGTTGACTTGTCTAAAATTGAATTCTGACTGAAACTTCAAGCAGTTCTCTGATATATAGGAACTAAGATTTTGTTGGTGATCTCTTTTGCATAATTGAAACTGTGTAGATTCAGCATAGAACTGACCTTTCTAAGATTCTTGAAATCATTTCCGATACATTTGAGCAGAAGATTGATGTTCATTAGAATTCTTAAAAGATCAAGTATTGTGTGCCTTTTAGATCCTTGACTTTTCTTTCTTTTTTGGCCAAATATAACTGGGCCCTTAAACTTGCCTTTTTTGTCACTTGGGCACTTAAACATAGAGTTGTTCCTATCAGACCCTTCAACTAAATCACATATGTGCCAATTAGACACTTTGTAGACCATCTGAGAAAAACTTTTATAAAAATTATTGGATATGTAATTAGCTGCAGTTGTATATTTGATAGCTTTTAAGGCTTTCTTCTTTGCTTATGAAATAGCTGCATTTGTATATTTGACAGCTTTGCTCTTTTGCTGAAGTACTATTTTTGTTAAAAGTTGTTAATGTCAAAATGCAACTTCTATCAACCACTTGTGCGTTCTAGTTTGTAAAGTTTTTTTCTAGTAGCTTACAAGTGCCGTGCAAAGAGAACAAGCATGTAAAATGAGAATAGTCAAATTCATATACACTATACTTTCTTTTAAAAAAAAATTAAGAGGAAAAATGATGGGTTCACGAGAAGAAGAAGAGAAACAGAATGTAAGCTAAAAGTTCGCTTTAATTGGAATAATATATTAGAATGTCATAATAATAATAATAATCCATAACTTTTTTCTCATTTTTACGCGTCTTTTCCTACGCACTCAATTATGTCACTACAAAGTGTCTAATTGGCACAAATGTGGCTTAATTGAAGGGCCTAATAGGAACAACTCTATGTTTAAGTGTCCAAGTAACAAAAAAGGTAAGTTTAAGGGTCCAGTTATGTATTATGCCTTCTTTTTTTCTTATTCTTTTTATATAATGGATC
The DNA here is from genome assembly GCA_026770625.1 of Nicotiana glauca. Lineage (NCBI taxonomy): Eukaryota > Viridiplantae > Streptophyta > Magnoliopsida > Solanales > Solanaceae > Nicotiana > Nicotiana glauca. The sequence continues at coordinate 32,535 of MU670838.1, forward strand.
AAAGACAATGCACTTGTTCGAGTGTGCTTCATTGTTACTGTGAATTTTGTGAAAGTGCATTGTTATTCTCCTCCTCCCCCCTTCC
>MU670838.1:33383-49530 GCA_026770625.1 Nicotiana glauca
CTGGAACTCCCGTAAATTTTACGGGAGTTCCAGCAAGTATAATTGTCCAGTATAATATACTGGAGTTTGGAGCACTGGTGCTCCAGTCTCCCGCAAATTTTACAGGAGTTAGCAAAGTATATCGGTCCAGCATAATATGCTGGAGTTCGTACACAAATGCACCAGAACTCCCGTATATTATACTGGACCGGTCCCTGTTGCAACAAAATAGTGGCTATTTTTCATTGATTTAGTAAACGCTGATTATTTTTCATTGACCAATGTGAAAACTTGCTATATCATGATATTTTTACTTTTTTTTGGGTGTGGACTCTGGAGACCAAAACTAGTTTCATTAGCCCTTCTATGTATATACATGCTTAATATGTGGTTTTTGTTTGACTTTAGAAGAATTTAAATGACTTAGGCTTGGAAATATTTTTCTGGTTGAAATTATCGAAATATATGACTGCATACCTAGTGTATTCCCACGTGAGATATTCCCACGACAGTCTAAATTAACAAAATATGGTTCGACTTTTAGTTCTAAATCTATATAAATATACAGTCAAACCTCTGAATATTTTTTGATGTTATAGCGAAGTGCTGCTATAGGAATATATATTATAAAGTAACTTAAAAGTTGGTTCTAGAAAAATTAAGCTTTCACTATTGTGAAGTGTCCTTATGTAAGGATGCTAGAGAAGTCTAACTATATAATAGAGGGCCTTTGACCGGTTACGTGGCATCCCTATTGAGCAGAGAATACATTTTTCTGCCTGTATGTTTTTTCACTTTTAAAATCAGAAAATTCACCGCTTTAAAACCTAAAGATTAACCGCTCAACAACAAAATCACTACTATGCTTTTTGCACAATTCATAACCATTGGTGTGAATACATTCTGGAATAATCTAAATTTTTTTTCCCAAATCAATAACTTAGGATGTAAACATTATGTTAAGATTCTAAAACACTTTGAACTTTGTAAAAAGATTAAATATTCTTCACTACTAGTATATGATTTTAACTAGGGGTGTACAAACGAAACGGACAAACCGCACCAACCCGATAATTCGACTCAAACAGAGAAAAAAAAAACCGATTATGGTTTGGTTTGATTTGGTTTGGTGTTGGAAAATAAACCCCGATCATAGTTGGTTTGGTTTGGTTTTAACTAAAGAAAGTCAAAACGAAATCAAATCAACCCGACATTACATATATAGAAATTTGAGATATATTTAATATAAAAATATAATTATTGTGATGTAATTTATAAATATTTCTTAAAAAAATTCATAATTTTATCTTTTAAGATATTATTTCAATGTTGGACTTGGAGCTTTTGAATGTTCCAATAAGTTTTATAGTCATTAACATTAGTGAATTAAATAATGTTAACAAAAGCACAAACCAAAATCAAGTCAATACTAATGCTAACAAAAGACATTCAATTCAATACTACGAACGGGAATATTCAATACTACGAACGGGAATGTATTGAATATCTATTTTTTGTTTTGCAATAATTTAGATGAAAATGCATAACCTATTTTTATTTTTTCTTTTGCGTTTAATCATGTAATTAATACTCCCTTATTAGTCTACATATTTTAGCATGACGAGTACTTTTAGGTTATGTTTATTCTATTATGACTTTTTAATTAGTAATATTTATATTACATAATTTTATTATCTTTATTATTGAATATTTTAGGATAATGCCATGATACATCTCATATTTTATATTATTTTCTTGGAAAATACTTTATATAGTTGTATCTTATTAAGATTAAAGAAATATTTTGAGCAAAATTTATATGTTTTGTTCTACGAAGATTTTACTGGAAAAAAATCCGAAAAAACCCGAAAATCCGAGAAAACCCGAGAGCGAAAAATTCGAGTTTTATTGGTTTGGTTTGGTTTGGTTTGGTCTTTATATTTAATAATCCGACACAATTAGTTTGGTTTGATAATTGTAAAATCTGAACTAACCCGACATATGTACACCCTTAATTTTAACACAATATAACTAATGTGTAAATTGGTATTGCATTGTAGGCCAACTTTCTGTTACTTCTCTTTGTCTAAAAATCATGCATTCGATAATAATATGTGTACATATTTTTTTTGTATACTAGTAATATTTATGAACGCGTGTTGCACGTTAATAATGGCACGTGATGATTTAAACATTTATTTATAAGAAGGAATAATAAAATTTAATTACTGAGAGGAGTTTTATGTATAACAATACAACAATCATCTAAATGCCGAAAAATATTATTATATAATTAGCATAATACATGAATTTAAAATAAAAGGACATTAACAAATCTTACACAAATGATTAATTTTGTCATGTTAGTTAGAAAAATTATATATTATAGTTTAAAAGTTATTAATGTGATGGTATCTTAACAAACACTTCTTTGTGGACAACAGTTTTTTGTGTATGTTTTCTCCTAATGCGCTAATTAATTGCTCTGCCTTAACCAGAACTCTTGTTGTCGATCTTGATATCTCCTTGAAAGTGCAGCATACAGTTGTTCGTGCAAGAAAATATATTGTGATAAATATAGTCCAAATTTAAGAAGTTTGTCCTTGCGCTTTATTTATTATATCTACAAAATATAAATATACTAAAAATTATTTTCACACAAATTTAAAAGAATATTCCTTAGTTTCAAAAGACGAAAGTTGAATTCAGGGATAAGAATATACTTATAAACACATTAATCAATATCAAATTTTTGCATGTATGACGTTATTGTCAAAACTTCTATATACCATCTGTGTGCTATTACATGAGCTACTCGGCGTATCTAAGTTTTTAAGTAGCATGACAGTCATATTTTTCTTCAAAATTAACCTACATACAATGGAAGATCAATTTTAACTTAGCCTATTATATATATACGGTGACAGTAATATACATAAGAAATAAGAAATTTGACAACAAATATGTATGGTTGAAGGTCATTTGGTTTTAAAATATTTAAGTATTCTTCTTGGTAGAAATTATTGATATCATTTTCTATTGAATCAAAAACTAAAAAACATTCTGTTTTTACTATAAAATTTTACAATTAACATTTTATTTAGTTGATCAACATATTCATTTCTCGCTAAGATATCTTTTTAATTCTATTATGCATTTTGCACAAATTACATTTTCCTCTAAAATATTTTTCATATTAAATACACTATTATTACCATTGGGATTGATAACCGAGTGTTTAAGAAGAACCAATCATCTTTTATTGGATGCTCTTCGTCGTTTCCGACACGGAGCAAGAAGATACTTAATATTGGATCTATTCTTACTTTATATTTCTTGTAAGTTGAATCTTTTTCGTTTGAGGCCAGAAGTATAACTTTGGCAAGTTAGCTTTTACAGTCTCTGCTTTTGTCGGTTTTGGAACTACTGGTAGTACTTGACAGAAATCGCCTCCCAAACCATTAATTTTTCACCAAACGATTCATTAATATCCAACATATCTCTAGAACTCCGGTCAATTATTCTGGTTGTTTGACACTTAGCCATAAGTGTTTCATCCCATAATATTAATTTTGCCTTCCTTATAAATTGGCCAAATACATAACTGAGCCCTTAAACTTGGCTTTTTTTGTCACTTGGGCACTTAAACATAGAGTTATTCCTATCAGACCCTTCAACTAAGTCACATATGTGCCAATTAGACACTTTGTAGACCATATGAGAAAAAATTTTATAAAAATTATTGGATATGTAATTAGCTGCAGATGTATATTTGATAGCTTTTAAGGCTTTCTTATTTGCTTATGAAATAGCTGCATTTGTATATTTGACAACTTTGCCCTTTTGTTGAAGTACTATTTTTGTTAAAAGTTGTTAATGTCAAAATGCAACTTCTATCAACCACTTGTGCGTTCTAGTTTGTAAAGTTTTATTCTAGTAGCTTACAAGTGACGTAAAGTTTCATAAGCACTTAATTATGTCACTGCAAAGTTCTTATGAAAATTTTCATGGTATCTCCTATAATCGTACTTTAGTGCCGTAAAGTTTCATAAGCAAAGAAGAAAACCTTAAAAGCTATCAAATATACAACTGCAGCTAATTACATATCCAATAATTTTTATAAAAGTTTTTCTCAGACGGTCTACAAAGTGTCTAATTGGACATATGTGATTTAGTTGAAGGGTCTGATGGGAACAACTCTATGTTTAGGTGCCCAAGTGACAAAAAAATCCAAGTTTAAGGGCCCAGTTATGTATTTGGCCTTATAAATTTATCACCATTGGTCTGCTTTGGTCTATTTATGATAGTTATATAAGTTGTTTGAAGAGGTATATCAAATCTAAAGTAATTGGTCTCACAATAAAAGGTTGTGGGACACGACTTGCTATTATTGCTAATAATGTCATGCCTCTTGATATGATATTTGCAAGTAATGCATGACATAGAAATATTATTTCGATTCCGCAAGAGGCATCCACAAAAAATAATCCCGTTATACCAGAGTTCACTCTTTATATATAATTTTGAAAACGTATTCTTGTTTAGGATTTAGCTTTGATTATGCTTCCTCATACACTTGATTCTTAATAAGATACTAACCTTTTTACTTTGTGTTTAATGCTCTTTTTTATGGAATAAAGTTATGTACCCTAAAATCTTAGGTTGTTGCAGCTATGTCCTTTTCCTATGAGTTCTTCCAGTTAATAAATATAAAGTTATAAATAAATTTGGATACAAAATTTGTTCCTCTATCATTGTTGGAACCAAATTGTAAAAATCATCATGTGGATAAGTAAATGGGCCAAATTCATGGTTAGAGTTCACTCATGAAAATAATGATAAGTCTTTTTGCATTTAATTTGAAGCTACCGTGAGTAGTAACCTAAAACTAATAGGATTATAAGGCTAATATCTAGAATTTCGGTTTTGTTCTTTTATTATAAGTTATCATGCTTAATATTATAAGATTATTTTTGTAAACAGATATTGTATTCATGCTTTTATAATATATATATATATAGAGAGAGAGAGAGTTTACTGACATGAAGTTTAGATTGTTGAACTTTCTATCGTAGCCTCAAAAATTGGTATTGGATAGTAGTTCAACTTCCTCCTCTGTTAGCATTTCCTTCTCTACGTTAGAGTCCTATTAAAATTTGGATTCACAGGGTAAATCCTACGTAGAGTAAAATGTTTTCTAGCAGGCGGGAGGGCTAAGCCCCCTACTTAAGATTCAATTCATATGTAAAAATAGCACGGTCTAGCCAGTTCAGACTGGTCATTCAAAAATAGCCAGTCATTGAAAAATAGTTACTATTTGGCTGCAACACGGAAAATTCCAGCATAATATACTGGAGATTGGAGCACCCGTGTATGAACTTCCAGCATATTATGTTGGATCGATATATTATACTGAAAATCCAGTATATTATGCCACTGGAGTTCCGGTATATTATGCTGTAATACCAGTATATTTATGCTGGACCAGTATATTATGCTGGAGTATTTTTTGAATTTTGAACAGTGTTTTCGTTCAGATTATCTTTACATTATGATTACTTTTGAAACCGTAGTTATTTTTGAATGACCACTTGTAAATCTGACTATTTTTGGAATTTCTCCCAATTCATATGGTTAATTTTATGTTGTCGTGAGGTTTTGGTTACGCCGATTACTATAGGCTATTGACTATTTTTGAATTTTTCCCAATTCATATGGTTAATTTTATGTTGTCGTGAGGTTTTGGTTACGCCGATTACTATAGGCTAGCTACTTCTAGCTTTTATACCGGCCCTTTCACTTTGGTATAGTTTTAGTTTGTATTAGTATTGAATGAACATATCAAACAAAGACGAGCAGTATATTATGCTGGAGTATTTTTTAAAATTTTGAACAGTGTTTTCGTTCAGATTATCTTTACATTACGATTACTTTTGAAACCGTAGTTATTTTTGAATGACCACTTGTAAATCTGACTATTTTTGAATTTCTCCCAATTCATATGGTTAATTTTATGTTGTCGTGAGGTTTTGATTACGCCGTTTACTATAGGCTAGCTACTTCTAGCTTTTATACCGGCCCTTTCACTTTGGTATAGTTTTAGTTTGTATTAATTTTGAATGAACATATCAAACAAAGACGAGCAGTGTAAGCCCTTCTCCAGCTCGAGAAAAGCAACAACTCTAGAAACTAGGGCTTTGTTCACCTTTGGACACGTAATTTTATTTATATACTATACTAAAAGCATGAAGGTCCTAGTGAAATATTGTGTCTTTTTTACCCCTTAAAACATAATTTGACATCGGATTAATATTGTTATTTGGGCGATTCCCCAAATATTTAGAATATCAGAATCCAATAAAATTTAGTTTATTAATAATTTTTTTCTTATTTACACTTGGTTTAGGCCTTTAAAATCAATTAATAGATTTTCTTATTCTAACAAAAAGGCAAATAGAGAACTTAAAAAACTGACCTAACGTTAATTAGGTAAACATGGAAACTTCAACAATTCTAATTTATTGCAACATAGATAACGACAAAAGCAAATAGAGTTTCTCTAATTAACTATAAAATTCTAGCAATCTATGAAGGTTAAAGTGGCTGATCTCTTATCATTATCTATACTATATTAAAAGCATGAAGGCACTTAGCGAAATATTATTCGTTTTTTTTTTATCCTTTAAAAATAAATTTCACATTAGACAAAATTGTAATTTAAAATTACCTAAAATTTAGCACTTGAAAATCTATTGAGATTTTATTATTAAATATTTTATTATTTTAATTATGTGCGAAAAATTTAGGACTTTAAGAACAAATAAAATTTACCTTAAATAAAACACTAAAAAGTCAATTATATGGAACATTAGTACTATACGAAGTTATAAATAGTTTTCATATAACAATTAGCAAGTCACGCCATCCTAAAGGTACTCTAATTTTTATTTTTATTTGATAAACAGATTACTTTCATTCCATCAAAAAATTTACATTACATTCAATAGATGTTGACCATCTACTCATTCTATGATATAAACAAACCAGTATGCGGCTTCATCTCATACTAGATGATATTAAACATTTCTTCACTCCTAAGCTAAAACTCTTGACAATACAGAGAAACCATAACAGACTTCAACTTCCTAATGGTAGGAATTTAAACTCAGCAAGGCTTCCTTCCAGTCGTGAATTGAGGTCCCCTTCATGGGTATGTGGATGGCTATATCTTTGCATATGTTGTTGCTGAGGAGTCTCCCTCCTTGAAATCTTTGCTTATTTCTTTCTCTCCATATAGCATTCACCAGCATCCCAAACACACAGGTGGTTATTGTGCTAGTCCATTTCTCCTTTTTGCATTCTTGCTTACCCATTCAACCTCATGCTGCCAGTCATCTATGGGTCTATGATATCCCAGCCATCTTAGTAGTCTATTCCATAGTGTCTTTGTCAGCGAACATTCAAAGAAAAGGTGATCAAAGGTCTCAATAGCTAGCCCGCACAATATACATTATTGTGGAACTTGTATGCCAAATTTCAGAAGCTTATCCACTATTGCCAATCTGCTATGTAATGCAAGCCATAGTATGAACTTCTATCTTGGATGCATGTGTGCCTGCAACATAATGCTCTTCCGTTGAACTTTTTGGTAGTGATGGTATTGAAGCCTGTATAGTTTTTTAATGCTGAATATTTCACCCCTCTGTATGCTCTCCAGGTTGCCTTGAATGCCTCGAAGCTCATTTATCATCTTCCTTAACTCAACGATCTTCCTAACTAACCAGGCTGCATTCCTAGGAGTAGGCATATCTTCAATGCTATGATTCTTTATGTAATAGATGTGCAACTATTTAATCCATAAGTTGTCTTTCTTCTTTGCCACTGCCCATAGGTGCTTAGCAATAGCAGCCTTGTTCCAAACTAGTAAGTTCATTACATTGAGACCTCTTGCACTATATGGCAAGCAAATTATTTCCCAAGAAACCAAAGTTTTTCTTGACACAGTAGCTGAGCCAGTCCACATGTAAGATCTGCATATTGCCTCTATCATCCTCGTCACTTTCTTTGGCAAATAAGAAAATTTGAGACCAATAGGATTGCACTCCAAATAATACAGATTTTATCAACTGAAGGCGCCCCGCATATGATAACAATCTTGATGTCCAGCAATTTATTTTCTGAGTTATTTTCTCTACTAATGGCCAGCACTGAACAATGGTTAATTTTTTGGAGTCCAAAGGCACCCCTAGGTATTTGAAAGGAAGCCTTGGAATTTGAAATCTTTCCTCTTCATCATTTGCATGAACTCCCTTTGCAAATACTTCATGGCCAGGACAAAAAGGTAGGGAGACATTGGATCTCCTTGCCTTATGTCTCTTTTGCCTTTAAAAGGAACTGTGAGACCACCATTTATGTTGAGGGAATAAGTAACTGATGAAATGCACTCAATTACCCATCCTTTAAATTTATAAAGAAACCCCATATCCTTAAATAGTTTTTCTAAGAAACACCATTTTACTGTGTCATAGGCTTTCTTTAAATCTACTTTAAGGACACATCTTGGAGAAATGTCCTTCCTGTTATAACCTTTGAACAATTCATGCGTGAACAAGATGTTGTCTGTGATGCTACGACCCTCAATGAAAGCTGAATATGATCTCCCAATTAGATCTCCAATGACTATTTTTAATCTTGCTATAAGGACCTTTGTGATAATTTTATATAGAGTTGTACAACATGCTATGGGCCTATAGTCCTTCACTTGACTAGGATTTTGCACTTTAGAGATCAGAGTTACAGCTGTATTACTGACTCCTTTATGCAACCTCCCAGTCACAAAGAATTCTTTCACAGCTTCATATATGTCATCACCAACAACTTGCCAATGTCTTGTGAAAAACTCTACTGGGAAACCATCAACTCCTGGAGCCTTATCATGGGGCATATCCTTAACTGCTTGAAGTATTTCTTCCTTTTTAACTGGTTTGACTAGGTCTTCTTTCTGGTGCAAATTAAGACAGGGACCTTGATGTATAACCTCGGAGTTTGGGCATTGGCATGTAGTGTTGCTTTCCCCCCAATATCTTCCTGAAATACTTTGTAAGCTCTTCTTCCACTAGAATAGGATCACACAGCCTGTCTCCCAAATCAGTGTATACAGAGCTTATAGTGTTGATATTTGTCCTTATCTTCAGTTGTGCATGGAAATACTTAGAGTTTGAGTCTCCACAAGTGATCCACTATGCTCTAGATTTCTGGTGTAGGATCTACTCCTTTATGTTGCTCCATTTCTCAACTTCCATCAAAACCATTTTCTCTTGGTCAATCATGTCTTGATCCATGTAATTGAGCCTTAATTCATTCTTAATGACTTCAAGTTTCTGTCTAGCCTTACTAAGGTGGATCCTATAAGATGCCATATAGGTATTCAACTCCTTCAGTTCCAATTTCAAGGCTTTGAGCTTACTCCATACCCTGTGCATATTGTCACCATTTAACCTTTGATTCCATACAATTTCCACTATGCCTGCAAACTCCATCACAGAGTTATACAATTTGAATGATTTTAGGTGCAGGTTCCTTCTTTGATCTACAACCTTGCACTGCAGTAGAATAGAGGAGTGGTCTGATACTTCAGGATTTAAAAAATCTGCTTCAATGTGGCTATATTTCTGCATCCATTCCACATTCCCTAGTGCCCGGTTAATTCTGCTATAGACTTTTTTCTCTGGTTGTTGTTTGTTGCACCATGTGTAAAACCATCCCAAACTCTTCACCTGAGTGAGCTGCAAGGTAATTAGTGCATCCTGGAACCCCTTTATTTCATTGTGAGTGACATGAGCCCCTATCCCGTCATCTGTGTGGAGAACATTATTGAAATCTCCACTGAGAAGCCAACTCTCCTATATAGTTCTGCCTAAATTCACTAGTTTGTCCCATAGCTACTGCCTCTTATTCACCCCATTACTTGCATACACCACTGTTACCAAAGTCTTGAAAGTAGTGCTTCTTTCTTGGACTTCACAATGTATAAATTGTTCGTCAAGCATCAGAATCTGCACCTCAATATTTGGTCTCCACATTAGCCAAATTCTCCGATTTGGATGCTCCTTATAGTTCCAGCACCACCTCCAATCACTACATACTTTGTGCATAATTCTTCTTGTCTTCAATTCCTTTACTCTAGTTTCTAAACAACCAATAAAATCAATTTTATGTTTTCTCGGAAAGAGTTTTAACTCCTTATGCTTATGGGCCTTGTTAAGTCCCCTTATATTCCAAGTGCAAAGATTCATTTGGGGGTAAAGCTGGATGGGCCAGCGTCCCCTAGGTCTTCTACTATCTGCAACAAAGAGAACCTGTTAGTGGTATTCATCATAACAACTGCACTTTATTGTACACTTTTCCCTTTCGTTTTCCCATTGTCTATGGCCCTATCATCTGCATTGTTAGTTGTTTGTTGAATGTCCCCTGGTTTCCTTGCTTGTTGGATTACATCATCCTTCCCCTTAGCTTTTGGCATCCATTTCAAGGCCCCTTTGTGTAGTAGTTTCTTTTCCCATGTTCCCTTTGGTTGAGTCTTTACTACCTTTGCCTTTTTCTGCACTTCCTTTTGCCAACATTCATCTGAGTTATGCACAAATCTAATACATTCACAACAATAATTTGGCTTCCATTCATATTCAATTTGTTGAGTTATGACTCCCCTCTTAGTTTGTAATTCAAAGTTATCTAGTAATGGTTGGGATATATCTGTTTCCACTAACACTCTTACATAGGATACCTTTTCCATTTCAGCAGTAATCTTATCAGTATACATAGGCTTCCCAACCATACTAGCCAGTTTACTAAGAGCTTCAGTTGACCAATATCCCAAGGGAAGTCCTGGGAAAGTGATCCACAGAGGAATTACACTCACACTACCTGGATCAAATCTGAAATCCATTCTCCATTATTGTAGCACAAATGGTTTGTTGTGAAATGTGTATGGACCAGCCTGTAAGACTAGGTCCCTATCTTCCATATTTTCAAACCTGAAGATATAGTAACCTTCCTCATGATATAGAACTTGAGGTTTTTCAACAAAATTCCAAACATTTGTAATATAGTTATCCATTGTTTTCTCATAAGGATCTTCACCAAGCACAAATCCCACCAGAGTTGTGCTCCAGTAGGCTTCCTGGTCCTTTGTATCCTCATCCTCGATTTTCACGACAAAGGTACCATCCCTCATAGCAGGCGATACGTAACATAGTGGTTTCCCCTTTTGAGAGCTTCGATTCTTCTGCACGGCTGCCCTTTTCCTCTCAACTTCCTTTGGATCTGCCATATCCTGCCGGATCTGCCCTGAATTTGCTTGTGCTGAGAATTGCAGTCGCCGATGGACCTGTGATACTACCGTGTTTTCCTTCATCAGATTTTGTTCGTCATCTTCCTCACTTTCTTCCCTAATTGGATGAAATTTTTGTGGCAAAAATCTACAAATGTTACCGGGTGCAATCTCTATTGAATTCCTGTATTCGGTGTCACTATCGTTCCGTTGATTCCATCATCCTTAGCTGGTTTGTGAAAAACTGTAGGTGCCGAGCCCATTCCTGTTAACCAGCGAGTAGACTGGTTGAGAGCAGGTGTTTCCTCCTTACTATCATCTTCCTTTGCTTCCGTTGTCACTGGAAGCTTCTTCTTGTGTCTAGCCACGGCTGAAGCGCACGTTAGCTAACCTTGCTTAACATGCTCCTACAGAGATAAGTCTTCCAATGGCTATGGCTCGATAGGAGTAATTGATAGTCTCCTAAAGGTACTCCAATTGTTTTCATGAGAATAAAATAATTTTTAAACAACTATGACTAAGTTTTTCGAACAATAATTTTACTTACACTTAATATTTGCAACAAATTATATTAATTTATTGTAATTATAATTATAATTATAATTATAATTCTTCCATCTCAAGATACCAAAAACTCTTAAATTGACCCTATTTTTCCTCCGGGATGCAAATCAATTGCAAGAATAAAAGACGAAAATGTAAAACAAATAACAAATTATATAGGAAGCAAATTAAATAGGATCAAATGCTCATCCCTTTCGGAGTTTAATATTTTGAAAAAGAAATATTTAATAATATCGATGTTTTCTCTGAATAATATCTTTGTAATTTTAAAATACATATATTCATGATACGAAATACACGTGCAACGCACGTACTCTAAAGCTAATTTAATTTAAATAAGGTTAAACTGGTTCTCTAACATTAGTAAATCAGCATCTTCCTATTGCAAATAACAATAGTAAAAAATGTACAAGTTTAGGACTAAAATAATATATTTAGGTCTTTAAAATTAAATATCACTCACTTTAAATATGATTCTAAGCATCCATTATTTTTATTAAAATACTGTCTTTCTTCTTTAATTTCATCATATTTTTTTAATTCATGGGAATTGAAGACTACATGTTTTACACACATTTCGCCTGTGAGTGTTTGTTCGTCATTTTGTACATATATATTTAAAGTCAAAGTTCTTGCTATATACGAATGCTTAATCAAGCGCCATAAAAGTTTGATTTTGGTAGCAAAAGATATGACATCAAAATCAGTTTTTTTTTTTGGTTAAACTGGATGCATATTGTAATTTAAACAAATTACCCGTTAGGGTTTACAGGTGGAATGTTTGTGGGTGGATATATCAAATCTCCTACTATCAGGCTATCGATATTACAGTCCATAATTTGTCATTCAAACACAGTTCCTGCAATGTCTATCCGAAATATATGATTGACAAACACCGGAGGTTAAAATAGCACGGTATAGCCAGTTTTTGGACCGGTCATTCAAAAATAACCAACGTTTACGAAGTCAATGAAAAATAACCACTATTTTGCTGTAATAGAGACCGATCCAGCATAATATACTGGAGTTCGGTGCACCTGTGTATGAACTCCAGCATATTATGCTGGACCTGTATATTTTGCTGACTCCAGTATAATATACTGGAGACTGGAGCATCGGTGCTCCAAACTCCAATATATTATACCGGACAATTATACTTGTTGGAACTCCAGTATATTATGCTGGAGTTCTAGTGTACTTATGTTGGAACTCCATCATATCCAACATATTTATCCTGGAACTCCAGTATAATATACTGGCGTATTTTTCGGGTTTTAAACAGTATTTTTGCTCAGATTTATCTTTACATGAAAAGTGGCTAAATTTTGATTACTTTTGAAATTGAGCTACTTTTGAACGACCGATTGTAAATCTGGCTATTTTTGAATTTCTCCCACACTGGAGAAACTGTTGTTACAAAAATGTCTTTAAAAAATTCCTGTTAGTTCCCTCCTTTACCATCAAAATCAATTTGTATGTCATTGATGGGTGATTTTTAAAATTTTTTGTAATCATAGAGGGAGTGAAGTTATTGTTGTGAATACTGTGTTAAAACATAAAATCAGAAAATTGTTAGAAGAATAAAAGAAACTGGAAAAACAATAAAGATTAAGAAATATTCTGAGTTCACAATTTGCTCGTGCGTCCTTAAGGAATTTTAACCCCGTCACACGTTGCCAAGGTAATGGATTAAATCCTCCCCAAGATAAAACGGAATAAACCTTCCTGCAATAGTGGCAACACAAACTGCAGGATACCAACGAACTTAAAGAACGAAGCAAAATCACACTTATGAATTCGAGAGAGAGTGACTGCGAATTAGAATGCAGTATTTTCAGAAAGAAGGAAGTTCTGTAATATTTTTTGGTGTCTTAAAAACGAAGCCATGCCTCAGAATTTATAAGCAATTATTGGAAGAGGTGTGATGTTTGTTCTTGAAAAGGTGCCTTTTCAGAAGTTTACGCGGCCTACCGCGGTTACTCCAGGACCGTGGCCAGAGTGGCCCTCTGAATCTGCAGCAGGGTTCTGGCGCAGTCCTACCGCGGTTACGCCAGGACCGCGGCTAGACTATCCTTCTGAATCTTTAGCAGTGATCTGGTATTTAATTAATTAGTAAATAATTAATTAAATAAATTTTGTCCAAAAAATAATCTTTTCGATCGATTGACAAATCCAAAGCCAAAGCCGAAGCTGAGCCGAGCGAGCGACGACGACGGCGCGAGAGTTCATTCTCTTTAACTCCTTTTAAGAGCTTTAAGAAGTGATTCTATATATAAGCACACAAATGTAGTTGTCCCTCACCAATGAGGGACAAAGTGCAAGTCAAATGTTCACTTCATTCAAATTTTCATTTCCCACCATTACCAATTCACACTCTTAAACTTTAAAGGCCAATGCTTAAAGTCTTTGAAGCCCAATGCCTTTAAAGTCCAACAATCCCCCACATGAATGGGAATGGTTGTAACAAAAATGATCATAGATGAAAGCTGTGTGATTTGCAAGTAAGGATTAATTGCATCTGGATAAATAGATTTCCCTTTGAACTTTCCGTAGTGAACATATGTCGGATATACTCGATCAATCGGTAGATTTAATATCTTTGAACCGTCGAACTTTAGTGGATACCTAGACAACCATATGTCACACAACCAACCCTTAACCATTTTTTGGTTCTCATTGTTGTGTTCGCTTCAGCCATGAACACCGCCTGGTTTTATAAGTGCCTAGGGAATTGGCCTTACAGAATTCTCATTGAAGCGGCTTCCACTTCACACTTACATAGGTGATTCCTAAACGTGTAATCCTTTAGATTGACACTATTTTATAACTACCGCATCAAACTTAGGTAATCATTACAGAACGTGTAAAGTTCTATCCTTGTTACTGAACATTGTCTTCATCACGAGAAGGGACCAAAGATTTTACTTTGACAATGTTGAACCGGTCAATCACAACTTTGTTTGAGCTCCTTGAACCTAGTTCTCGGAACATCTAAAATTCTAGGTAGAGTTACCGCCATGTTGACTTGTCCTCGGCCATAGTCCCATTCCCTTAGACGATTTCTCAACTCCCTCTCTAGTTAAGCCTTTTGTAAGCGGATCCGCCACATTATCCTTTGATCTTACATAATCAATAGTGATAATTCAACTAGAAAGTAGTTGTATAACGGTGTTATGGTCTTCGTCGTATATGACGAGACTTTCCGTTATACATAACGCTCCTTGCCCGTCCTATTGCAGCCTCACTATCGCAATGTATGCAAATAGAAGCCAAAGGTTTTGGCCAAAACCGAATGTCTTCTAAGAAATTTTGAAGCCATTCAGCTTCTTCACCGGCTTTATCCAAAGCTATAAACTCTGATTCCATTGTAGAGAGAGCGATGTATGTTTGTTTGGAAGACTTCCAAGATACTGCTCCTCCACCAACAGTAAAAACATATCCACTTGTGGACTTTGTTTCTGTTGAGCCGATTATCCAATTTGCATCATTATATCCTTGAATAACCGCAGGATATTTATTGCAGTGCAAAGCAGTCTTGGGTATATTTCAAATATCCCATAACTCGTTTCATTGCCACCCAGTGATGTTTGTTTGGATTACTTGTGAATCGACTAAGTTTACTTATTGCACAAGCTATATCAGGTCGTGTACAGTTCACTATGTACATTAAGCCTCCCAACACCCGAGCATACTGTCACGACCCGAATTTTCCACCATCGGGAGTTGTGATGGCGCCTACTAATATGAGCTAGGCAAGCCAATTAACTTAACACTTCTCTTAACAACATTAACCATATAAGGAAAGACGAGACAATTAACATAAAAGCGGAAGTCTTAAAAGCATAGATAACTGAAAACCAAAAATGCGGAAGTTAACATTTCTCTACCCAAAATTGGTGTCACTAACTCACGAACTACTAAAGAGTGCTAAAAACAAGTCTGGATAGAAGTACATCAATATTTGCCTCGGTACAAGGAATACAAACTAATAACATAGAAGGGACTCCGGCCTGCGGACGCCAGCTAGGCTACCTCGAAAGTCCCTGGACTGAAGTCAACTCCCAATCAACTACTGTTGTGGTCCAAAAGCTGCTTCGGTACCGTGATCTGTGCAAAAGAGCACAGAAGTGTAGCATCAGCACAACCGACCCCATGTGCTGGTAAGTGTCTGGCCTAACCCCGGCGAAGTAGTGACGAGGCTAGACAAGACTACCAAACCAACCTGTGCAGTTCAATATATATATATATATATATATATATATATATATATATATA
>MU670841.1:36362-60892 GCA_026770625.1 Nicotiana glauca
TTTTGTTTTTTGTTTTTGCTATAATAATATAATGCTTAAAACTCACTGGTCTGGCTAAGTGCTCGAGACCTCTAGTTAATGATGAATGTAATTAAGAACCTAACCCACTAGGCCGCTCAAATTTAAAACATACTACTAGCTAGGTTTGCCCCACCTTCATCTCAAATATTTGAAATTCGCCAAAACTCACTTTTTTTTTTTTTTGTAATTCAATATTTATTCCACCCTGTTTAACAGTTATTATAAATTGGGACTATTCTAGGACACAAGGTTCCTAACTTGTCAAGTTCAAAAGTAGGGACAACAAAAGGGGGCGGGGAGGAGTACAACAAAAGATTTCCAAAAAAGTTCGAGTTGCTTCCATGTTTTGCCAAAATATCAGCCACTCCATTCGCTTCTCTGAAGATATGGGTGACCTGTGGCTCTTCTGCTCTAGTAAGCATCCATCTGCAATCAGTAATCAAATTTTGATATGGACCATTATCGTTAGTAAGCATGTTGACTAGGACACTGCAGTCTGTTTCAACCACCAGTGGCCTAATGTTTTGTTGTATAGCTAATTTTAGACCCTGTATAAAGGCGAGTCCTTCCATGTAGATATTAGTGGCGTGAAGAATGGACATGTTAAACCCTATAATCCAGTTGCTATCATTGTTTCTGATGACCCCCCCAATGCCTCCCTCACCAGTGTTTCCCAAGTTAGAGCCATCTATATTTAATTTGAAAATTCCCCGATCAGGTGGATTCCATTTTATGTAAATGGTGGTCCTTAAGCTAGGACTCTGTGTAGATTCTATTAATAATTTAAACTCTGTTGCACTTTTAACAATATTTTTTAACAAGATGGAAGATTTATTGTTGTTAAAAATAAAATTATTTCTGTGGATCCAGATATGCCAAAGTGTGAAAGGTAGGATATCTGCTTTAGTTAAGTATCTGTTAAAAGGGAATTTTGTATGACAAAGGGGTTTTAACTAGTTATGCATAGTGAGGTCATTGCGTGGCTGGTCCGGGTACGTATTTGTAGAAACTTCCTAATTGATCCCAAATAGGTTTTGAGTGACAGCAGTTGAAGAACATGTCTTCCATGTCTTCTTCTTCATTTTGACAGATGTTGCAAGTGCTGGAGTTAGTGGTATTTCTATTATAGAACATTTTGGATGTGGGAAGCCTATTGTGGACAACTGTCCATAAGAAGGATTTAATTTTGTTTAGTGTGTCTTGCTTCCATAGCCAAGAAATGTCTATCCAGTTTCCTTCTTCTTTTGACTAAGCTTTAACAATGTTGTAGGCAGCTTTAGTAGAGAAAGATCAATTAGGTTCCTCTTCCCAAGTAAAGTTTTCGATTGCCGGCTCGCTTTGTTTTACATACGTGCTAAAAGTTTTCTTGCAAATATTTTCTAGGAGCTCGAAGGAGAGGATATTGATGTTGAAGGTTCCTTCGTCTAGGATGGAATTTTGGGAGAGATTTATTTCATTAAGAGGTAGGGGCCCCTGTATGAGGGATCAAAAGGGGCCTGATCGAGGCATCATGCAATAGGTTAATGAATTCCCCATTACCTACTTCCCAAAGGATGCCTTTTTCACAGATTTCTCCCCCAATACTTTTTCATGTGTGAGTTCCTCCTTTTTCTCCCAGGTATTTCCACCTGGAGGAGTCCCTGTTGATGCTATATCTACTCTGTAGGACTTTTACCTATAGGGATTGTTTTTCCCTTGCAAATCTCCATGCCAGGGTTGCATTGAAGGATTGGTTTTTCCATTTGGCTTTGTATAACCTCAGGCCTCCTTCCTTTGTATCCCTAGTTACTGTATTCCAATTAATAAGATGACATTTTCTCTTTTCAGAAGTGCTCCCCCAGAGGAAGTTTCTTTGGATGGTGTCGATAGTTTATATGGTAGCTTTTGGGAGGTTGTAAATTTGCATGACATGATTAGGGATTGCTGCAAGGGTGGATTTTATTAGGGTATTTTTTCCTGCTATAGTCAGGAGGTTTAATTTCCATCACTGTTGTCTACTATTGAGGCTATCAATAATATGTTGGAAATCTTTTTTGGATGGGTTTGAGTTCAGGATTGGGAATCCTAGGTATTTCCCTACTTCGTTTGAGGATCTCATGGATAAACATTGACTAATGAACTCCTTGTTTCTGGAGGAGGTATTTCTAGAGAAGATAACTCTAGACTTTTGAAAATTAATGGATTGACCTGAATAGTTGCAGAATTTATTAAGGGTGTCAATTCTTGAGTTACAACTTTTTTGGGTGGCTTCTGCCATTAAGATTATATCGTCTACAAAGAACGGGTGAGATAGCTGTGGTCCTTTGTCAGACAATTTTATGGGGGTCCAATTGCAGTAGTCAATTACGTGGTGTATAAGCCTAGAAAGCATTTTCATGCAGATTATGAACATGTATGGGGATAGGGGATCCCCTTGCCTAATCCCCCTTGTAGGTCTAAAAAAATCAGTGCTAGACCCATTTATCAAGATCGAAATTGAAGTGGTAGAGATGCAAGACATTATTAGGTCTATTAGGTCTTTGGGGAAATTTAAGGACATTAGTGAGAACCTTACGAAGGACCACTCTATTTTGTCGAAGGGTTTTCCAGATCTATTTTAATTAAGATTTTTCCTTTCTTTCCTTTAGTTCTCTTAAAGTTGGTCATTACTTCGTTCACAATGATGGCATTATCTGAGGCCCTTCTCCCTTTTAGGAAGCTAGTTTGTGTGTGGTGTATGACCTTTGGGAGGAGAGGTTTGATTCTATTAACAATAATCTTTGTAATAATTTTGTAGGCAGTGTTACAGAGGCTTATAGGTCTAAATTGTTTTATAATTTTCGGATTCTGACATTTTAGAATTAAGCAGATGTAGGTTTTGTTCATTTCCTCCACCATCTTTTTATTTTTAAAAGTATCCTTGCAGAAGCTGATTAAGGCTTTTTTTGTTTCATTCTAGAATTTTTGGTAGAAGAAAGAGTGGAGACCATCCGGTCCTAGCGCTTTGTAAGGCTTAAAGGAGAAGACTGCTTATTTAATTTCCTGAAGATTAGGTTCCAGGCTTAGGGCAGGGTGGTCCATACTATCAACAGTAGCATAGTAGGACATTGGCGTTTAATTTCCTAAACTCACTTGAACACTAACGCATGCCCTACTATCACCCGAGATGCGTGCGAAGAAGTGACTCTGCTACGATTTGTAACAGTCCAACTCATTAATTAAGTTCTCTTTGATCCTAAGTTTGTACGACTTTAAAATGTGTCACTACGGTCAAATTAAGGCATTCTTCATATATGCCTAGCATCTCTCTCATATTTGTTTATGTGAAATTTACCCACAATGTTATATTGACCAATAACTAGAAGATAATAACCATAGCGGAATATTTCATGCATTCCATCACATCTCTTGGTGGTGATTTGATCTCCTTTAAGTACTATATATCACGGAACTTTCCCGAAGCAAATATATTTGAAATGTTAAAACACTATTATAAGATATTGTTTCATTGACTAAATATATATTTTATTATTAGCTAGATTGGAAGTAGTTATAACGTGAAGGGTAAAATGGACATTACATTTATAAAACAAAAGAGCAATGGACACCAATAGAAGTTATTCGGGAACGTGGAGACAAAACGTTTATAGTCACTACTTAAAAAAAGTGCAAATTCGTCCACCAAAACTGACCGAATCGGTCAAAAACTGATAAAAATTGATCGATTTCCGATCGATTTTAATTGGTCGGGGAAATGATGGTCGCTAAAATATACTGATCGAAAACGGTCGGAAATTTTCAACCGAAGTCGGTCAAAAATTTTAAAGCGTTGACTGACTGTAAAACTTCAATTTTTGACCGAATTCAGTCGGTAATCATTAATTTTTTTTTTTTCAAATACTGACAGAAGTCGGCAGGAATTTTAAAATAATCATTTTATTTAAATAAATAATTAGTTTTAAATTGTAATAACTTGTTTATTAGTGAGATTTTTGTATCAAGTCAAACACAAAGTTGTAATTAATTTGACTTGATCCCAAAAAAATTAATTTTCGACCGATTTCGGTTGGAAATCTGGGTAAAACCTGGGTAGAAAATACCTGTTTTTAAGCTACACCACCTGCCAATTACTACCAACATCCATCCTATAATGGCAGTATTACATTGCTGTCATTCAACCATAATTAATCAATAACAATTTACTAACTAACTAACAATAACAAAAATAATTAACTACCAAAAATAATTAACTAACACTAGCAACCCATTATCTAATAATAATAATAACTAATAACAACCACAACAACAACTATACAAATGTTCAATAACAAAATAATGTCGACAATACAATCATCATTCAAAACTAGTCTCAATTAAATATTGATAAGTTCAATACTTTGTTTAGCAATACACACCATTCAATGAGTGTTTTATCTAGCATCATCTCTATCTTCACTCCTAGAACCTTCATTGTCAGCATGGTTCGGAGGATCACGACGAGAAAGACTAGGACACTGGGAAAGCTCACGAGACCGGGGAATGGGGAAAGCACTACTAGCAAGAAGATTGGGCACTTGACCTTGAAGGAGATTAAATTGTGTGTCCCTCCTTTCTAGCTAAACTTGAAGGGTACCAAATTGTTCATCTCTCTTTTGTTCTCTAGCCTTTGACTTTTCAAGCTCTGCTACCAACTTTGCGATATTCTCTTCCATAGAGAAGATAATCGACCTATCAATTGCCTCGCATTGGGTGGAAGTCCCTATATACCTTGCAATCCAGCCATGTAGCGCTGGAATGATTTCTCTGGAAGGTTGTATGTTATCCCCTTTTAGGACCACCGACAACATCCAACCATATCCTCTGCGCTTCTTCGTCTAAAAGGTGTGGTCGCTCGCCTTGCTCATTCGGTGGCAAGCTCTGAGTGTACTCTTCTACATTAATCTTGTAGCGACCCTTTATTTAGAAGATAGAAAATTAGTAACTATATAATATTATAAACATTTATAGTAGTTATGAAACAAACATATGTAGTCTCTGTCCGGTCCTCGGCCCATCTACTTGGATCTGTCGGTGCCTTCTTCTTCCGGATGTGAGTCTCCATGAAGAACTCATCATGAATCATCTTCATCCCATATTTTTTTCCCTACAAATATCATAAAACGTGTTAACTAAATTAACATATATAAATATAGTTTGATAAAAATAGATGTAAATATTTTAAGTAATTACCAGTAGTCTCCTCGTAGCCCCCATGCTCCTTGCACCCACACAGTGCAAGGATCCGCCCTTCTCAGATGCTCGAACCTTCTTTCCCAGTTCACTCTTCTTCTCAAGTTTCTCGGTGGTCCAATACCTCAGATCTTCCCATAAATCCGGTAGAACCCATGAAGGCTTCTTGTTAATCTTTCGAGCGAAGCAGAAGGAATCAAATAGTCTCTTACGACATTTGTTGCTCCAAATTTGCACAAATTTCATGGTTATACCGGTCCTCCCAGACACACTTAGTCTGTAAATAAAGTATGTAATGTTAGATGAAAATATTATTAATATAATTCTTAAATAGATAAGAATGGTATTAAAACCTTAAATTCATTGAACATTTGTTGCATGATATCTGGTGGGAAGTCACTCGAAGTCGAATAGGGTGCATTATACAACCGGCCAAGAAGTTCAGTTATTGTCTTTGTAACACGATTATTAGGTATGAACCTGAAACATAGAAATTAAATTAAAATAAATAAGAGTAGCTATTATAATTCAGCAAAAATAAAGAAGTAATAAAGAAATCTTACCATTGCCCTCCGGGTCTGATGATCATCCTATGATAACGATCATATCGCACTTTATCTACGATGAATCTGAATCGTGCGCAGAAGGGGAGACATCTGGCTCAGTGCTACTATCCCAAAGATGAAGTCTAGAAATGCTCGGAGACAAACTCCGTGGAGAGGGAGACGGGTCCCTGATAAAGATGGTTGCGATCCACACCCATGCATCGATCTAGACCCTTGCTACAATCCAAACCATTACTGCAATCCGGCCGGCTGTAATCTAGAAGGATGAGATCCAGCTGGTGATGAAGCAAATAGAGTAGATGACGGGTGTACCACATTTCTCTATGATAGTTGACTCGATGGATCCATGTAACTACATGTAGGATCATATGGAGGAAGCGGGGTATAACCCTATGTCGGAGAATTATAATAATACTACTGGGAGGGCGAATGGTGGGTAGTATGATGAGTAGATAGATGTGGTAGAATAGGTGTACGCCTAGAAGATTGCTGCCGGCCATCAGCAACAAAGGGATGCAAGTGTGGAGTGGAAGGAAGTGAGGGTGTAGCACCATCATCATGATCAATAGGCCTTTTATCCTTCCTAGACCTACCTCGACCCTTACCGGTCATCTGCATGAATTAAAGAAAATATTAGAATTGAGAATATAAATCTATGTAAGTTGAGAGCGCTTGAAAAACTAACATGTTAGTCGTCTTCGTCGACGTGACGTTCCTCGTCTGAAAATCCTTTGTCACAACCCACATCGATGGGCCGCAACGGGCACCCGGTACCTTACTCAACCGAGTACCTACATAATGTATATTCTATATCATACTATCATATATAAAGGAGCCAGAGAGGCCATCGTGAGATAAGTAGAATAAAATATGGGGAAATACTCGACATTGGACGACCCAATATGTACTCCAAACTTATACATATGACATACGGGCCAATAAATCCGACGTGATCTTTTATAAACTCAAAACATAGGCCGACAAGGCCATACAAAAATTTGTATATATGACATCTGTCTACAAGTCTCTAAGAATACATAATATCATAATGGTCGGGACAGAGCCCCGCCAGACCAATCAATGCATGATCACACTGATCAAATAAGCAACCCTGAAGCAAATGGAGCGCACTCACATCTTTCATTGAGCTGATAGCCTACGTGGAGGACTCTCGACCTGTCTATCAGAACCTGTGGGCATGAAACGCAGCGTCCCCAAGCAAAAGGGACGTTGGTATGAATAATGTACCGAGTATGTAAGGCACATAAATAGGTACATAAAAGACATGGAAGAAATATAGAGTACATGACTCAACATGTAAGTCTGGACAATTCTGTAAATCATGAAATACTTATAGTGTCATGCATATGCGAATATCATGTCGTGCATAAATACATGTTTTCATAATATCATCAAGCCTCTGAGGGCATCCCATCATATCATCTCAGCTACTGTAGGAAAAATCATCAACGTATACCAATTGATCTGGTGGTGGTGTGTATATAACGCCGTAACCTTTTTCCATATCCCATATATATATACACACACATACATATACGCGTATATAACATCATCTGGTCATGGGTCAATGCACATGTATAAATGCATGACATGCATAAGAAATACATTGAAAAGATTTTCTCGTAATGCCACAAAAATTAATATGTCGGATCAACTTTATGAAATACGTATTTTTCTGCGACCCATGAACAGAAGATATAATAATAATTCACATAGGGAATCAAGAATATAGACACCTCTAGTATTTCTATGAGTAGATTCATTTATGAAAATTGTGTATTTGCTCATTTCATTTGTCGTATAGATCATGCCAAAAGGAAGAAGTGATAGCCTTAACATACCTGGAGTAGGGAAAAATCCGTGTGCTATTCTTGGGAAAGATTACATCATACTCTCTTGGAATCGAAAAGTTCCGTTGCTATTATAATATGGAATGACTATCATCCTTGGCTTTACTGGATAAGAATCGAATAGCGAAAAGCTTGATCTGTAATCGATTTTTCCAGTTTAGAACAAAGAAGCAACGAGAAACAAAATGAATACCGCCAAAATGAGTAAACTCTTACTCATTGTATCTATCGCTTTCATTTTTGTGTAATTTGAAGTTTACTGAAGAATTTGGAACATGGAAACGCATGAAATATTCGAAGAGGAAAGAGGGAATAAGAGGTGGATTGTATTTGGTCTTGATACAAGATATCCTATTTTGAATTCTTCAAATCTCACTTAATAAAAGTGGAGATGTGATTTTATGTCTCTAAGACATAATTGTTCATTTCCTAAAATGGTGTCTAATGGACGCTCGAAGATTATTTTTTTTTGTCCAATCTTCAAATCATGCCATATGATATTAATAATGCATGCGTCACCATGTTTTTCAAGGCAATTCTGCCACGTTATGTCTTATCCAAAATATTTTGGATAATTACCGATTACCCGCATAATTAAGAATTATCTCAACTTGTTTAAAATATTATTCACTTTTAACACACTTTATACAATGTACCATCATAGTCATGTAGTGCCTTCTATGGCACTTGTCTATAAATACCGGTTTTTTTAGCTTGGCCTGTATTTTATCTCAAAATGCCAAACTTCAACGAAACTCATTTTTTTCGATTTGCTTACCCTCTCACCTTCACGAATTTACTTATACTTTGTTTAAATAGTGTGACACTTATAATTCCAAAATAAATTTCTTTCCCGAACTTATGTCGATTAATTTACGATGAAATTTCAACGTACGAAAATACGGAACGTAATATCTCCTTTCCGATCTTATATCAATTTATTTATGGCATACTTCCATGTACGAAAACATGGGGTGTAACATCATTTCCCCCTTTGGAACATTCGTCCTCGAATGTTGGCTGATACACTTATCATTCTTATAACCCATAGATCTTGCGAATACTTTAGTATTCCTCTTGCCATCTACGCGACTATTCTGTGAATGAATCCCAAAGACCAGGGCATTTCCCCCTTTAAGCATCTTTCTCTCACCACAACTTATACTTGGAATCTTTCTAATATAGTAACTGTTGCTACATTTTATCATGCGGCCTTTACGATTCTAAGTTTGTATGAGCGCCTATGCGACTCTTCTCTTCTCTTTCCTCCAGCTTTTAGCCAATCTCCAGGCTTCACTTTGTGAACATATATAAAATTATGTCAACTTTTTCCTCTGGGCGTCATTAGCTTTACTACATCTATGTAGGCCATACTATTCCATAATTCTTATTTCGATTTATTATTACAGAGGTCTGCTACCGAACTCCAGGTTACTCTCGTTTCTTATCCTATATGCATAAAGCTAAGTCCTTTAATATTTCTTCATTACTGTCCATCTTAAGAATGATTGCCCAATCTCATCTCGTACTTTGTAACTTTTACCCATCCATTGTGGATTAACCTCAACATTGATCTACAATCATCCATTGATAACTTGAACTTTATTACGTAATATATTGCCACTAGGACTTACGTTGCATCGTGAAACATTTGAAGTGACTTTCCTGATCCACTTAAGGGCGATACTTTACTTCAATAATCGTATTTTATAGCATCTTAATGTGATTCACCTTACATTGGTATTTAACTCTGTTCAATTCATGAAATCCTCTTCAAATCATTAATCAATCTAAGGCCCAAACGTTATCCTTTATTTTATCACAATTACACCCTCATTGTACTATCAGGGCAGCATTCCTTCTCTTTTAAATGACAATATCTTAGACTCATTTGAGTTGATTCAGTCTATTCTGAGTTTTTTATAACTTAAAGAACCTATCAACTCTCTTGTTTTCGTAGGCTTAATCCCGAGAACTTGTTCATTCTTGTCACCTTATCACTCGCCTTTTCTTGTCATTACTCCTATCTTCCAAAAACCTTGTCGCTTACCATACATTAGCTTGCGACCAACATATTTATTTATACTACTTGTAACCTTCCTTCAACTCTCTAGTACACAAATCTACTTATGTGATTTTGGAACATCAAGCGATACATCACATCGTCTCTAACTCTTCTTTACTCTCTTGACCAGATCTCTCGGTACCTAGAAACCATAGGCTGGAAAATATGCTACTGACGAAGACTCTATCAATCTTCGATAATGTATCCTCGCGCTTCTAGACTTTTATCCGAAGTATGGACTATTCACAACCTTTTGCATTTGAGTATCTCATACGTTGTTCACCTTTACCTTACTTACCTTAAAGTCTCTCATTACACCTTCTATCTCTTTCGTGACCTTCCTTCCACATAGGTATAATTCATATCCACAACTTGAACTTTTATTGTAATACTTGCACCTCTTTACATGATTTGGTGAGAGCTTCACATTATCTTCTTATGAGGCAAGTACATTTCTAACTGACTTTATTGTAGAGCCGTTATAATGGCTACTGTACTATCTCTCTTGCATCTCTGATATTAAGTGTGATTATGCAATGTTCTCAATCACGATGTCCATAATTTTCTGGGTCCATTAATCAAACTCTTGATTTACTTAGTTAATGTACTCCTTTAGTTTCCTCTTACTTCTGATCAGCCTTTATATAGGCTTAAGATATCTTTCGATATTCGGCTCATGGAATTCGGTTATTACTTTAGCCTTTCATGGACACTATGGAAAACCACAATACAATCTTCTAATGATTCAATCCTTTGGCTATGATCTATGCCCAATTCCTTCTTTAACTTACACCAGAGTCGTCTATGTCTGATCATAAATCTAATAATTCCTTACATTCCATCTCAGCTTTCTTCAAATGTAAATAATTGCAATTCCTGGTCCTTTTACCCCCTCTGTTACATGCATACTTAGCTTAACTTAGTCCCCACGTGTAGCGAAATTATTGTGCAACTTATATGGTTTTGAATATTACCTTCGATTTTTCTCTCCATTCATTAGTCACGGTAGGTGCCAGTTTCTTTTGGAGTGCATAAAATGTTGTTGTGAGACTGTTATTACAAGACCCTTTCCTTTTTAGGTCACTGTGCTTAGGTTGCAACCTTCTTCGTTATTTCCTTAGCTAGTCTTTCATTTTAGTACTTAGGGAGGACCCTCTAACTCTTATAAAGCTACAAGTTTATTATATCGTATAATCGACGGAATTTTTGATGTCCTTTTTCGCCTATAATTATTCGTAGTTACTTACCTCCATGAACTCGTGCTTTCAGGGTTGCTTCGGAACTGATATTTTGACTGTCTTTCCAGTGGCACTCTTTTTTATTTCCGTAACACTCATATGGTACCTTTAACTATCTCAACTTCTATCTTAATATTTCTCAAGGATCACGATGTCATATTTGTGAGACTGACTTCCCCAATTTGAGCTTCACTATGTTTATCTTGCATTGATCTGTTGATTTGTCTATATCCTCTTGTCTAGCCATAACTTTTCCTGAATCAATTGCTAACTATTAGTTGGCCTATCCTAATATCAATATTCCGCATAATCTTTCTTGGGTTATTTCCTTTGTCCTAACTTACCTCTCACACTAGCTCCTTATGTCCCAAGTGTTCATTCATACTTATTTATGGGGGAAACCCCTACTGCCTCTCCCCGGCATTATACTTGCATAATATTCTGGAGTCGTAGCATATCGGTAAGATTTGGATAAGTGCAATCTCATTCCTTTTTTATTTTTTTATTGCATTCTTCCTTTACCATTCCATGGTCATTAAAACCACTTAATTCCGACTTAATGCCACATCATTCCATATTTTCCCTTTAGGGGAGTACTTGAAGCTATGACGACCTACCTATAGATGTTTTACCTCTTTATTTTTGGCTTCATTTCACATCATCGATGACCCTTACTCACCTTGCAGTAATCCTTCTGTACCAAGGATAATAAAATTCCTTGACACTTAGTATAACTGGCACATACAGTCCCTTAAGCTGAACTTTGCTCACATTGCTTACTTTAGGGAAGATTCTTGCTAAATGACCATTCTCTGAATTTCTTATGAATCTTCTTATGTTGTACACTTTGTTATTGCCGGAACATAATCTGAAATTCTCATGATGCTGACTATTATCAAATTACTTAGTCTCTAATTCATGTTTAGTTTATCTTGTTCACCAGCCCATAGCGATTTCTATTATTCTGGGGTCTAACTTTTTCTTTTGGTAATCGCGTCAGAGTTGCGAACTTATTTCTCTAAATGAGGATATGACTTTATGGACTATACTCTTTTGTTGTCTCAAGGCCTGTCACCTCTCGTTTTTTCTTTCACTTGACTATAGTCTTTGTAATACTGTCATCTTTATGACCTACCATTATCATCCATGTATCACATCTAACTCTTAAAGCTTCATTAGCCTCTTCTTACTTCCTGCTAACATTTTTGTCTATGACTTTATTTTGAAAACTGGAACAAGACATTCTTCCCCTTGCTCCATCCGCTGGCTCTTCGGGTTGCCTAACATTCTCTGTTTATTAGGAATGGGAGCCATGCTAAGGTAATATTTATCCCTTCTAGGCTTCCAGTGTCTGTCCTTGTAGTACTCACATCTAGCTGTACTATTTTGGAGTGCACCATCTGGGTATCTCATGAGGAGATCTATTAGCATATTTACAATATCCTTCAGAAATGTCAACTAACACAAACATTCCATCCTCCATTTTTGGGTCACTCTAACCCCTGCCAGATTTTGTTATCCGTCCTCCTCTTATACTGCTTCTGTTAGCTTCCATATGGCGTAAATAAGATGGGTGTGGCCAATTGTACATACCTATGCTACCGTTGAAGGTAACTCAAAATGCTTATATCTCCGTCCTCAATGGTAAATAACGATAGTCTTTATTAACTGGGCACCTCGTACCCTCCTTGACCTGGCTTCTTTTACTTGTTGAGACTTGTATCTATCTTTTGAATCTCTCATTTCTTACTTTAGAGATCCTTATCAAGAAGCTTGCACATCTCAGTATACACATGATCTGCTGAATACCTCATCGTTATCCATCATAAGCATGATGCAAAAATCGAGTTCCTCTGACCCAACTCTTCAACATCTATATCTCTTACCAATCATCTTTCTGGATATAAGCATCATATATTATGAATAAGATAGAGTTTAAGAAATTGAGTTCTTACAAGTGAGCTCTACCATGAGATCTAGAGTAAGAAGAAAGAGTGACAGTCCTAAATGCCCTGTAGCCTCCTGCTTATAAGTGTTGTGCACGACACACCCATAAACAAGACTTTACTAGACAAGGCTTGTAGACTCCCTAGGACAAAATTGCTCTGATACCACTTTTGTCAAGACCCACACCGATGGGCCACAACGGGCACCCGGTACCTTACTCAACCGAGTACCTACATAATGTATCTTTCATATCATACTATTAAAGGTAAATGAGCCAGAGAGGCTATTGTGAGATAAGTAGAATAAAACAAAGGAAAATACTCAACATTTGATGACCCAACATGTAATTTAAACTTATACATATAACATACGGGACAATAAAGCCAACATGATCCTTTATATACTCAAAATATAGGCCGAAAAGGCCATACAAGAATTCGTATATAAGACATCTGTCTAAAAGTCTCTAAGAATACATAATATCATAAAGGTCGGGACAAAATCCCGCCATACCAACCAATGCATGTACTAATCACACTGACCAAATAAGCAACTCTCTAAAGCAAATGGAGCGCACTCACATCTTCCGTTGAGTTGATAGCCGACGTGGAGGACTCTCGACCTGTCTATCAGGACCTGTGGGCATGAAACGCAGCGTCCCAAGGCAAAAAGAACATCGGTACGAATAATGTACCGATTAAGTAAGGCACATAAATAGGTACATAAAAGACATGGAAGAAATATAGAGTACATGACTCAACCTGTAAGTCTGGACAATTCTATAAATCATGAAATACTTATAGTATCATGCATATGCGTATGAATATCATGTCGTGCATAAGTACACGTGTTCATAATATCATCAAGTCTCTGAGGGCATCCCATTAGATCATCTCGGCCACCGTGAGCAAAATCATCAACGTATACCAGCTGATCAGGTGGTGGTGCGTATATAATGTCGTAACCTTTTCCCATATGCCATATATATATATATGTATATATATATATATATATATATATATATATATATATATATATATATATATTTATATATATATTTATATATATATATATAAATATATATACATATACGCGTATATAACGTCATTTAATCATAAATAGGTACATAAAAGACATGAAAGAAATATAGAGTACATGACTCAACCTGTAATATGTATATATAACGCCATTTAATCATAAATAGGTACATAAAAGACATGGAAGAAATATAGAGTACATGACTCAAGCTGTAAGTCTGGACAATTCTATAAATCATGAAATACTTATAGTATCATCCATATGCGTATGAATATCATGTCGTGCATAAGTACACGTGTTCATAATATCATCAAGTCTCTGAGGGCATCCCATTATATCATCTCGGCCACCGTGAACAAAATCATCAACGTATACCAGCTGATCAGGTGGTGGTGCGTATATAATGTCGTAACCTTTTCCCATATGCCATATATATATATATATATATACACACACACACACACACACACACACATACATATACATATACATATACGCGTATATAACGCCATTTAATCATGGGTCAATGCACATGTATAAATGCATGAAATGCATAAGAAATACATTAATAAGATTTTCTCGGAATGCCATAAAAATCAATATTTTCTGATAAACTTTATGAAATACGTATATATATATATAAGATTTTTCTGATACCCATGAATAGAAGATATAATAATAATTCACACGGAAAATCAAGAATATAGACACCTCTAATATTTCTATGAATAGATTTATTTATGGAAGTTGTGCATTTGCTCGTTTTGTTTGTCGTATAGATCATGTCAAAAGAAAGAAGGGATAGCACTAATATACATGGAGTAAGAAAAAATCCGTGTGCTATTCTTGAGAAAGATTATAGCGTACTCCCTTTGAATCGAAAAATCCCGTTACTATTATAATATGAGTGACTATCATCCTTAGCTTTACTGGGTAAGGAATCGAATAGCGTAAAGCTTGATCTGTAATCGAATTTTCCAATATAGAACAAAGAAGCAACGAGAAACAAAATGAACACCGCCAAAATGAGTAAACTCTTACTCATTGTATCTATCACTTTTATTTTTCTGTAATTTGAATTTTACTGAAGAATTTGGAGTATGGAAATGCATGAAATATTCGAAGAGGAAAGAGGGAATAAGAGGTGGATTATATTTGGTCTTGAAACAAGATATCCTATTTTGAATTCTTCAAATCTCACTTAATAAAAGTGGAGATGTGATTTTATGTCTTTAAGACATAATGGTTCATTTCCCAAAATGGTTTCTAATAATGGACGCTGGAAGATTTTTTTTTTGTCCAATCTTCAAATCATGCCACACAATATTAATAATGCATGAGTCACCATGTTTTTCAAGGCAATTCTGCCATGTTATGTCTTATCCATAATATTTTGGATAATTATCAATTACCCCCATATTTAAGAATTATCTCAACATGCTTAAAATATTATTCACTTTTAACACACTTTATACACCGTATTATCATGGTCAGGCAGTGCCTTCTACGGCACTAGTCCATAAATACCACATTTTTTTAGCTCGGCCCGTATTTTATCTCAAAATGCCAAACTTCGACGAAATATTTTTTCTTTAATTTGCTTACCCTCTCACCTTCACGAATTTAATTATCCTTTCACTACTAGAATTCCTGTAAAAAGCGACCAAAGATTAGCGACCAAATTTGGTTTGTCAAGAAAAACGACCAAAGTTGGTCGCCAAACTGCCGAAAATAATAAAAAAAATATTTAAAATATTTTAGCGACAAAAGTTGGTCGCTATTTGGCCCCAAATTTAGTCAAATTATTGACTGGACTGGTCAGACTTGCTTGGTCAAAGATATACTGAGATTAGCGACCAATATTAGGTCGCTAAAGAGGGACCCACATAAATTTTTTTAATAATTTTATTATTATTTTATAAAACTTATAAAATATAAATATATATATATATATATATATATATATATATATATATATATATATATATATATATATATATATATATATATATATATATATATATATATATATATATATATATATATATATATATATATATATATATATATATATATATATATATATATATATATATATATATATATATATATATATATATATATATATATATATATATATATATATATATATATATATATATATATATATATATATATATATATATATATATATATATATATATATATATATATATATATATATATATATATATATATATATATATATATATATATATATATATATATATATATATATATATATATATATATATATATATATATATATATATATATATATATATATATATATATATATATATATATATATATATATATATATATATATATATATATATATATATATATATATATATATATATATATATATATATATATATATATATATATATATATATATATATATATATATATATATATATATATATATATATATATATATATATATATATATATATATATATATATATATATATATATATATATATATATATATATATATATATATATATATATATATATATATATATATATATATATATATATATATATATATATATATATATATATATATATATATATATATATATATATATATATATATATATATATATATATATATATATATATATATATATATATATATATATATATATATATATATATATATATATATATATATATATATATATATATATATATATATATATATATATATATATATATATATATATATATATATATATATATATATATATATATATATATATATATATATATATATATATATATATATATATATATATATATATATATATATATATATATATATATATATATATATATATATATATATATATATATATATATATATATATATATATATATATATATATATATATATATATATATATATATATATATATATATATATATATATATATATATATATATATATATATATATATATATATATATATATACTTATGCTATATTATGCACTAAGTATAAGTGTATTAGGTAATACCGTATCGAATATAGCTTATATATATAATATATGTACTTACTTATACTATGCACTAAGTATAAGTGTATTAGGTAATACTGTATCGAATACAATATATATATATATATATAATATATGTACTTACGCTATATATTATGCACTAAGTATAAGTGTATTAAGTAATACTGTATCGAATACAGCTTATATATATATAATATATGTACTTACACTATATACTATGCACTAAGTATAAGTGTATTAGGTAATACTGTATCGAATACAGCTTTTATATATATATATATATATATATATATATATATATATATATATATAAAATATGTACTTACGCTATATACTATGCACTAAGTATAAGTGTAGTAGGTAATACTGTATCGAATACAGCTTATATATATATAATATATGTACTTACGCTATATACTATACACTAAGTACAAGTGTATTAGGTAATACTATATCGAATACAGCTTATATATATATATATAATATATGTACTTACGCTATATACTATGCACTAAGTATAAGTGTATTAGGTAATACTATATCGAATACAGCTTGTATATATAATATATGTACTTACGCTATATACTATGCACTAAGTATAAGTGTATTAGATAATACTGTATCAAATACAGCTTATATATATATAATATATGTACTTACGCTATATAATATGCACTAAGTATAAGTGTATTACGTAATACAGTATCGAATACAGCTTATATATATAATATATGTACTTACGCTATATACTATGCACTAAGTATAAGTGTATTAGGTAATACCGTATAGCTTATATATATATATAATATATATACTTACGCTATATACTATGCACTAAGTATAAGTGTATTCGGTAATACCGTATCGAATATAGCTTATATATATAATATATGTACTTACGCTATACTATTGTGACGACCCAGCCCGTCGTCACATGAGTTACCACCCCGTTTCCCCCATATTGTGTTGCTTTATGTTCTATATTGGTATTTGAGTTGATCGGGTGGAATTGAGTTGATTTTAGTTGGAAATGAGGCACTTAGCCTCTTTAAGAGAGTTTGTTTTAGAAAAGTCAACCGGAAGTTGACTATGTGGTTAGGGGGCTCGGATCTGAATTCCGTTGGTTTGGTTATCTTCGGGGGATGATTTGTGACTTAGGAGTGCGTTCGGAATCGAATTTGGAAGCCCGGTGTAGATTTAGGCTTGAATTGGCGAAGTTTGAATTTTGGTGAATTCTGGTTGATAGGTGGAATTTTGATCCGTGGGTCAGAATGGAATTCCGAGAGTTGCAGTAGCTTCGTTAGGTGATTTTGGATATGTCTGCAAATTATCAGGTCATTCGGACGTTGTTTGGTCGGGTTTTTGATTGAATGTGTATTGCGAAAGTTTTGAAGAAAACTAGGCTTGAATTCGATGTGATTTAATGGTTTTAGCGTTGTTTGACGTATTTTGAGGATTGGATCAAGTTTGAATAAGGTTTTAGGGTGTGTTTGTGCTTTTGGTTGAGGTCCCAGGGGCCTCGGGGTGATTTTCGATGGTTAAAGGGGGGGTTCTAGGCTTTTGTTGCAGTCAGATTTTTCAGGCTACTGGTATTTCTGCATCTGCGGAAAAGAAGCCGCTTAAGAGGTTCCGCAGATGCGGTGGGAAAAGTCGCAGAAGCGATCATGAGTGGCCTAGGGGATTTTCGCATAAGCGGAATGTGGAGCGCGTAAGCGGGGCCGCGTAAGCAGATTTTAGACCGCAGAAGTGGTTGAGGGGAAACCGCTTAAGCGGTCCAGATGGTTTTAAGTCAGACCGCATAAGCGGTCAATTAGCCACATAAGCGGGACCGCAGGTGCGGTCAGGGGACCGCAGAAGCGGAAAATGGACTTGTGTTATAGTGAACAATGTTTACGAACTTGGAAAAGAAGAAAATATTTTGGACTTCGAGCAAAGTGGGTTTTTGGGCGAATTTGAAGAGGATTCGAAGGGGTTTCATCAGGTATGGATATTTGGACTCGGATTATGTTATTATGTTGTAAAATCATGAATTAATCACAGAAATTTAAGGAATTAAAGGGTAAAAATGGAGGTTAGGGCTTGAAACCTAAGAGGGTTTAAATGGATGATTTGAGAGGCCAAATGGACTCCGATTCTTGTGTATTTTATATGTACGGACTCGTGGCGAGACGAGGATTCCGGATATGTGAATTTTATAATTTTTTGAGAAGTGGGCTCGGGGCTCGGGTTTTGCCAACTTCGTATTTTTGGGTGTTTTTCAAGTTCTTTCAATTGGGTTATGTTCCATTACCTTAATATAACGTATTCCTTATGGTTTTGGCCAGATTTGACACGCGAGGAGGTTGATTCTAGAGGAAAAGGCTTGGTGGACTAGTTCTTTAGCCGGTTTGAGGTGAGTAATTGATGTAACTGCTGTTCTGAGGGTTTAAAACCCCGGACTTTCACATCGTGACGCTATATTGAGGCGTGACACACATTCTACAGTGAGTGCGGGGTCAGTTACTGTTGGGGATTGAGACTTGGTCCATCCCGAGTATGATTTCTTCTTTATGGGCGATTGAGACGCATACTTTATCACTGTGGATTGGGATTATTGCCGTGTTTGGGGCCTTGTGCCGACCTGTAGAATCCTTAGGGGATCTTTATATGTTTTTTCTCACTTGTGTGCATAACATAAATTCTCAGTCATGTTTTTAAATATTAAAAACAATATAATAACTATGTTTTATACGTGAACCTTAAATGAAATGGATATGAAGGCTGAGATCCCTATAGTATGTCACGCCCGATTAGCTGTGGACTTATTTGATTGAGATGGGTCGGGACCCAGTGGTGAGGATGTTTCCTTGGTATGGATCGGGCTACACGCTGTAGCAATTATTATATATTGATATTGAGGCCGAGAGCCTGTTTTATGCCAATACCTGGCTGATATTGAGCTTGGGCTGTAGGAGCCCCTAAGGAGTCTGTACACACCCCCAGTGAGTGCCGTCGATATTAAATAAGTGGAACGGGCTGCACGCCGCAGCGGGTACTGGAGTGTACCGTTATATGTGTTGCATCCTTTCATGCAGTATTTCTTGACTGTATTATTTGTTGTATACTTTTTCCGCTGGATTAGATATGAACTGCTTGATGCAGAGTACTTTGTGCATTTCCTGCATTTTCTTACTTTCAGACTTTAGTTATGTTTATTACTCACTGAGTTGGAGTACTCACTTTACTCCCTGCACCTTGTGTGCAGATCCAGGGCAGTCTCAGGCTGAGTGATTCCAGCTGATCCAGAGTTCTTTCCGGGAGTATTTGAGGTAGCTGCAGGGCGTTCGCAGTCGATTATTCTCCCCTCTATCTTTATACTTTATTTCCGTATTATCAGTATTAGACAGACTTTGTAGTATGATATTATTCTGTCACTAGAGACTCATGGTTGTGACACCGGGCCGTAGTTAGGCTATGTTGGTATTTTGTTAGCTTTTCCGCATTATTATCAGTATTTCAGATTCTTGTTTTAGATTATATTTATCTTCATCTATTTAATTAACGGGGCTATTGATATAAATGGTCGGGCTTGCCTAGTAGTGTGTTGGGCGCCATCACGACCGGGTTGGGGTCGTGACAACTATGCACTAAGTATAAGTATATTAGGTAATACTGTATCGAATACAACTTATATATATAATATATGTACTTACGCTATATACTATACACTAAATATAAGTGTATTAGGTAATACTGTATTGAATACAGCTTTTATATATATATATATATATATATATATATATATATATATATATATATATATATATATATATATATATACAATATGTACTTACGATATACTATGCACTAAGTATAAGTATATTAGGTAATACTATATCGAATATGGCTTATATATATATATAATATATGTACTTACGCTATATACTAAGCACTAAGTATAAGTTTATTAGGTAATACCATATCGAATATTTTAGGATTTTAATTCAGTTTAATATATATATATATATATAACAGGAAAAAAATTAGGGTTATTTTATTTACTTATTTTCAAATATAGCGACCAAAATAGCGACCAACATTGGTCGCCTTTTTTAATTGCAGAACTCAAAATCGGGTTTCCCCTCCCAAAATCTTATTTTCTCTCACACAAATTTCCCAACTTCTCTCTCAACTATTTCTCCTCCCCTTCTCTATTTCCCTTACACAAATCAATCCCCCCCACCCGTTGCCACCACTGTCACCGCCGCCGCCACCACTGTTACGCCGCCACCACCACTGTCCGCCACCACCACTGTCACCGCCGCCACCACTGTTCCGCCGCCCCCACTGATTTTAGCCTCCTTTTAATCTACCAAGGTTAGTAATCTACCTATTAGCTTTTTAATTTTTAAATTTTGCTATATAATTTT
Organism: Nicotiana glauca; assembly: GCA_026770625.1. Classification (NCBI taxonomy): domain Eukaryota; kingdom Viridiplantae; phylum Streptophyta; class Magnoliopsida; order Solanales; family Solanaceae; genus Nicotiana; species Nicotiana glauca. Next base: position 57,793 of record MU670841.1, read on the forward strand.
ATGTAATTTGTTAGAGTTTTTGCCTATTTAGTATTAGGGTTGATTGTTTGAAGTACATTAGGTAATATGAACTTTTTACATTAGGGTTGTTTGTTTGAACTACATTAGGTAATATGAACTTTTTACTATTAGCTAATATGAACTACATTAGGTAATATGAACTTTTTACTATTAGCTAATATGAACTACATTAGGTAATATGAACTTTTTACTATTTAGTATTAGGGTTGTTTTTTTGCCTATTAGCTTTTTACTTATATTGAGTTCAATTGTGAAAAGATACAATTCATTGTCTTAGAAGAGGAGCAATACCTAAATAAGAGTACCTAAATTCATGCTTTAAACTATGAATTATACATTTATAAGATAAGAAAAAAGATTTAAAGGGAGGAGTTTATTAATGTATTAACTAATTTAATTTGTTCTTGCTTTATTTAAATAGATGGAACATCGTTCTTGGATGTACAATAGGAATTATCCTAATCGGCGGGGATTGCGGGAGGATTTTGTAGAAGGGGTTGAGGACTTTATTGGACATGCAATGTCACTTCCGCCATACATAAAAGAAGGAGTAATTAGGTGCCCTTGTGTTAAGTGCGACTGTATGAAGTTTGGAAAACCGGAGGAAGTTAAGGTTCATCTTTATATGAAGGGGTTTATAGCGAATTACTTTGTGTGGACTTATCATGGAGAGATGGATGGTAGCGATGGGATATTTCATAACATGGTTCTTGGTGAAAGTAGTAGGTCGAGGGAGAATAGAAATAGTGATTCCAGAATTCATGATATGGTTGCGAATGCTTTTGGAATGCACTTTGGGGGTGAGCCCAACGAAAATGTTGAACAAACTCCTAATGATGAAGCAAAACGTTTTTATGAACAGTTAGAGGAAGCTAGTCGTCCACTACGTGAAGGTCGTCCGCACTCTGAGTTGTCTGTTGCAGTTAGATTACTAAGTATGAAATCTGATTGGAATATTTCTCAAGGAGCCATGGACTCTGTCATTGACCTTATGCGTGAACTAGTTGGCGAGGAAATCGAATTACCTGGTGATTTCTATAAGGCAAAGAGATTAGTTTCTAAGTTAGGACTTTCGTCAATGAGAATTGATTGTTGTGAAGATGGTTGCATGTTATATTATAAAGATGATGCAAATTTAAGCATTTGTAAATTTTGCGGAAAGCCTCATTTCAAGAGGCTTTCCAGCGGGAAGATGGTCACTATCAAGGCGATGCATTATTTACCTCTTATACCTAGGCTAAAGAGGTTATATGCGTCAATGACTTCTGCTCCTCATATGAGATGGAACTTTGAAAATAGAAGACCACCTGGTGTTATGTGCCATCCTTCAGATGGAGAAGCTTGGAAGCACATTGATAGGACATATCCAGATTTTGCTAGTGAACCAAGGAACATTCGGTTAGGTCTGTGTGCGGACGGCTTCACGCCTTTTTCTGTATCTATGACACCGTATTCATGTGGGCCTGTCTGTCTTACACCTTATAATCTACCACCTGAGTTGTGCATGATTAGTCCATATATATTCCTAAATTTATTATCCCCGGTCCTCCGAAAAGTTTGATAGACGTATATTTGCAACCTTTGGTTGATGAGCTAAAACAATTGTGGTACGATGGTGTTGAAACATATGACATATCAACCAAGCAGGATTTCAATTTGCGTGCTAATGTAATGTGGACAATTGTCACGATCCTAGTTCACCAATTGTGAACACGTCATGACGTCATCTAGTCTCTACGACCAGGCAAGCCTAACACATTGCGGAAGTAACAACATTTGCGAAATTTATATTCAAAAGCAAAATAACATGAGTAATGTATACGGTTGCCGCCTGGCACATACACTTTATTACTTTAAATTCGGAAACCATTCCGAAGACCCGAAAACCCACGGGCAACACAGGCTGAGAATAATACATAACACTGCTCTAAGCATCCAGAAAGTCTATAACAAGGAAGAACAGAATAGCATCTAGCTAACTAAAGGGTATAGTGAGAGGGAGACTCTCCAGTCTGCGGACACGGCAGATGTACCTTAAGTATCCGAAATGCTCTCTGCAGCTACTGATAATGCGCCTGCGTAGAGGTACCTGGATCTGCACATGAAAAACATGCACAAAAGAGGCGTGAGTATACCACAGCAGTACTCAGTAAGTGCCAAGCCTAACCTCGGTTGGGTAGTGACGAGGAAAGGTCAGGGCCCTACTGAGACAAAAACAATAAAATAGAAAGATATTAACAGTATCGAAGTCTGATGAAAACTAATGAACACAGTGGTGTGATAAGACAGATCAATGAAATATAGTACTGCAAGACAAAACAGAAACACAGAGTAAATATAGCAAAATTATAAAAATACCGACGAGGGTCTTCCAGGATACCGTCCTGTAGACCTTTTCTCGACTGTCCAATGGAACTCCCGGGATACCGTCCCGTAACCCAAATCTCATATCATTATCAAAGGATCTCCCGGGATACCGTCCCGTAATCCAATCATCAGTGTGTAGGGGGATCTCTCGGGATACCGTCCCGTAGTCCCAAAATAAAAGTGCAGGGGGATCTCCCGGGATACCGTCCTGTAGTCCCAAAGTAAAATGCAGGGGGATCTCCCGGGATACCGTCCCGTAGTCCCAAAGTAAAAATGCAGGGGGATCTCCCAGGAATCAAACCCGTAGTCCCAAAGTAAACAAAAAAGGGGGAACTCCCGGAATCCCGCATCCGTAGTCCCAATTGAAAATGCGCAACGAACATCAGAGAAATATTCAGAAATTTAATTACAACAATACAAGGCATCAAATAATACTGGCCTAACATACTCCACGTAATCATATTTAAGTCAATTTAAACAAATAGGCAGCTTGGATCAATTAAACATGCTCTTCTACTAGCACAGGCTATAATAGCAAGTAAAGTAAGGCAATTATGAAAGAAAATCCAAATCAAGTATTTAAGTAAAAATTCGAGTTTCAACAATTAGCTCAAGTATGCGCTCGTCACCTCACGTCCAAGGCATTCAATTACCAATTATCACATCCTAAGGGACGAAGTCCCCCACACAAGGTTAGGCAAGCCACTTACCT
>MU670843.1:0-42035 GCA_026770625.1 Nicotiana glauca
ATAACTTCAATCTAGGCCGTTCATTTGATTGATCTAACGGACGAGGTTGCATTTTCATTAAAGTTGGACGATGTCATTTTAGGGCTCAAATGATCTGAGCTGTGAATCCATTTAATCCAGCGGTTCAAAATACTCTTTTAATATATCAATAATACATACAACCTTATTCATTTTATTTCTTTCTTCTTCCTCATCTACCCCAGCCGCCCTTATTTTCTCTCCAGTTCCCACCGGAACCCTACCGACGGGAGACGCCGCCTTCACCAACCGGCCTACCAATAACACCCCAGAACCGTCTAGACCTCTTTATTCCACCCCTCTAATTCTTTTCCCTCGAAACAGTGTCCTTGTTCTCGAATAAACAAAAGAGTGTCGCCGGAACCCTAATTCCGGCGAACACTACTTCACTCAAATCGTTCCAAAATCACAGCAAAGATCCCCCTTGATGTTCTTAGCCCAGTTTTAAAACTCTCAAGCCTTAAAAGCCATTGAAAAAGCTTAAACCAAAATTCAAAGGTCCGCCGGCGACCAAAATCCAAGAAGATGATATCCAAGGCCTCTGAAGTCCTGGAAAAGCTTTCAAACTAAAAAAAAATAAAAAAAAAAGTAGAAAATCTGAAGAAGAAAAAAAGAAGCTAAGTTTCCTTTCTGCGCTTATGTTTATTTCCTTTTTCTTGCATGAGTTCTATTTGTTTTACTAATTGTTCTTTTAAGTTTTTAACTAGGGTTATTAATTCTTGATAGTAGCAGTATAATTCTTAGATATTAATCTTAAGACTAAATAATCAGATTCTGATAATTTTCAATATTATCTGTTTGATTTTGTGTCGATTGTTTCTGAGTTCATTCCTTTTAGTTAAACTCTGAATATTAGTATTGTCAGTTAGTACGCAATAATTAGTAAATATTTTTTAGGAGATTAATTAGTGATTTGATTTTAGCTGTGGATTTTGATATTCGTTTTAATTTGTCTAATTACCTAAGTAATTGATAGCAATTGGCATATTTTGGTTATTTGTTAGATTAGACTTGTTAATTAGTTTTAATAAGTAGACTGTTATAATTAAAATTTTAATCTGGTAATTTGGGGACAATAAAAGGGTTAAGAGTAATAATGCTAAAGAGGTAGGGGCAGTTTGGGTAGAGGAAAGGGCAATAGGGTAGAACTTTAAGGGAAGTAGGGGCAAAAAGGGAATTACATTAGGATTAGAAGATTCTAGATGGGGTATCTAGTACAATTTCTAATAAATAAGGTAGTCATTTAAACAACTAACAAAAAATAAGGACAAAATTAAAATAAAAGAGGGACTACTTTGTAATTAATAAAGTTTGAATTTCCCTCCCTTTTTAAATCTATAAATAGGCACCCATATGCCTCATTGAATAAGTTTTAGCAATCTGAAATCTACCTGAAACATTTCTGCTATTTTAGATCTCTACTTTCGAAATCTACCATTTTCAAAACTCAAAAATACCAAAAACAGTAGAAAAAGTTCAAAAATCTTACTGTTCCATTAGTGTTGAATCAATTTGAAGGCTGTTTGAGTGATTCTGATTGCTTTCTGGTGATTAAATATCAGTGAGGTTGCATTGAGTTAGTCGAGTATTGGTTTTGTTGATTTCTACCATTGCTGTGATTAAGATCTGGTGTTGATTGAGGCTGTGGTTGAATTGCTGTTGAATTTCTGTTGCCGATTCCTGTTACTATACAAATTGACCTAGAATCTCATTGATTTCATTCATTTTCCAGGTACACAGTTGCTTCTACTGCTGTATTTCAAGCTATAGGCAATGAAAACAAATCCAATTGATACTTATAAATCTGTTAGCAACATATACGTTTATGTGTAATTAGATTTTAGTAGATATAGATCTATATTAGAGTAATATGTATTCATTAGGAGTTGTCAATTGTAATAATGTTTTGGACTGTTCTATTGTTATATTCAAACTTTCATTGTGTTATATTTGTAATAGGACTTTAACAGAACTCAGAACTTGTAGTATTAGAAAAGTAATTGTTAGATCTAGGAATTAGTTTTATGAACTTAGAATATATATATAGTATTAGTTTTTCTGAAATAATCAGTAGATCTGGATTAGATTTCTAGCTAATTTTGTATGAATTAGTAATTACTCTGCCTTGAAATTTTGGTACACTTGAAGTAACTGGAAATTAAGCATTAGGCATTGTGTTTTAGATTAAATGCGAATTGATTAATAATTTGATAGTTAAAAAGACAAGTTTGGACATGAAATTTGCTCATAATAACATCTGCAGATTCATGTGTTTCTTCTGTTTAAAAAAAATGCATTAGTTCACATTTTCATTTCAAGTTTAGTCTGCAGATTTCGTTTCGTTTTTCGACAATAAATAAAAGGAATTTACCAGTAGTTAAATATGTAAACTAACTTGAGTTTAAGACTGGAATTTGAGTAATCAGTGTTTCAGTAGTTAGAGTAGCATTTTGAATAATTTGAATAGTTTTAGTGATTATTTGTGCAAATTTGAATTGAGGCTGTGTCTAATTAACGATCAAGGATGGCCAGTCCATTTCCGGGTAGTTTAGGGCCTCAGTGCCCTCATGAACGGCCCAGATCACATCTTGTCCTGTGTCCAGTTGGGCCTTGGCCCCAGCTTATGACTGGCCTGCCCTGTGATTATTTGGATCACCAGTTTTAAAATGGTTGTGTTCAAGGCCCAAGCTATTTGAAGATATAAATTTGTATGAACTCGTAAACTCTAAATATAATAGTTCTTAAACAATGATAATCAATTAAGATTTTTATTTTGTTAAAGACAATTGAGAAATAGAAATTATAGTTGCTTTAGGATTACCTTTTAATTAAAAGTGAGACGAGCCTCGCCAAATCAAAAACAAAAAACTGCGGGGCCCTCAATAATTGCCTATAAAAATACTTAGAATTGGAAGGACCGTTTAGAGAATTTCACGGTCTTTCCCAAAACTAATAAACACATAGATGCTTTAGGCGCGATTGATAATAATATTACTTTTCTAAATACGGGTGCACATTTATGTGACCCAAATCCAAATCTCAACGAAGTCGAAATGTATTAAAAACCACGGGCGTACTGGTACAGCGTGGTTCAAAATACATTTTTACGACATTGCAATTCTTAAAAAATAAATAATAAATATATAATAAAAGCGGGTGATTAATAAAAGGCACATAAAAGTAGAACATGTACTAAAATCAGATAAAATCAAATACAACAGTTGAGCGACCGTGCTAGAACTACGGAATCCGGGAATGCCTAACACCTTCTCCCGGGTTAACAGAATTCCTTATTCGGATTTCTGGTTCGCAGACTGTAAACAGAGTCATATTTTCCTCGGTTCGGGATTCAACCGGTGACTTGGGACACCATAAATCTCCCAAGTGGTGACTCTGAATAAATAATAATAAATTACGTTCCGATTGTCCTTTAAGTGGAAAAACTCCTTTATTACGCCCTTCACAGGGTGTATTTGAACTTCGGTAAAAAGGAGGTGTGACATGCTCTGATACCAATTGATGGAAACTTAGCCTCCACCAAACTGTATAGAGAACCTTCTCAATCAGTTTTCACAGAACACACACAACCAAAGATAAGTAAATGACACAACAGAGTTTTACGTAAAAAAACTCTCAGCTAACGAGATTAAAAATCAAGACCTACACCCGTAGGATTTCAACTTCACTATTGAGCAAACTTCAGATTATAAACTATTGTAACCTAGGAATTACATTCTTAATCCCTCACTCAATTGTAATAACTCTATTACAAGGCTCTTTGCAATAACTCTATTACAAACCTCACAATTCGACTAACTCTAGTCAAGATACAAACACAAGGTTTATGATTTTACAAATAGTTTCCTACATAATGCTTCTAGTTAAGCTAAGTAGGAATTACAAGTAGATCACTTTAACAAAGGTACAACACAATTAAGGACATATGGTAACACAGTGCTGGAAACTGGTCCTTTGTTCTGTTGTCCTTTGTTCTTGAAGCCTTGAAGTTACTTGCAAGATGGAAGCACACTTGAGAGTGAGGCTTGATGTTCAAGTGTTTATTTTCCCTTGCATCATGTTGATAATGTACAATGATGTCACTAGGATGATGCAAGAAATTATCCAGTACAAGACTTTCCTAATAAAGTGGTTGCTGCACTGTTTGCCATGTTGCGTGTGTGCAGAGGAACAGTTGCAGCAACTTTACATATGTGGGGAGTTGACAGGTACAGTCAGCAAGGGAACTGATGTCCATATGTTCCCTTTGTTGTCTCTTTGAGTCTAATTATTGAAACTTGTGCCCGACTAGAGACTTGTTGTTCTTAAACACTTTGAGGATGTGTAACAGGTTCCTGATTTGGTTCTTATTACTAAGTTTGTTAGATCATCAAAACATAACAAAGGAACATAACTTATCAATTTTCTTGCCATTTTTTCCAACAGGTGGATAGGTTAAGTCTTCTAAAACCATATGGTAATGGTTTTGCAGGTAGCTGGATGTGCATGTAAATGGAACAACTTTGTACCTTGTTTTTTATTTTCTTGACTGTGACCTTTCTAGTATTTTTGTCAAGAACCTCACTCCATCGCAAATTAAGGTGGGATGCAATTTCTTTTTCCTTTTATGTATTGCTTTTTCATTTCACATTTTTGAAATTGGGCAACTACAATATGAGAGAGCTTTTCTCCAGGAGAGCCAGGGGTAGGGTAGTCGGGGAAGAGAGTGTTGGGTTAAGTGTGGTATATTTGTTAACTCTTGAGTGACAAAGTTTTGGTTCACAAATTTTTTATTTGTTATTACTAAATTCCTCTCCATTTTTTAACGTGTACATCTAAACTAAAACGAGTTGATAATGGAAGTAATGGAAGTTCACATAATAATGCAAAAAAATTGGAATTTAAGATAAAGTGTTGTGAATCTTCAAATGAGTTAAGAGGTTGGTGTTTAGTGCGGGGTCAATATGTTCATTGGATGTTTCATTATTCTTTTCTTTTAAATTTTTTTTTGACTATCTTCTTTTATGTTGTTGTACAGGGGATAATGCACGTGTCACGACCCAAATACCACAAGTCGTAATGGCACCTAACTCAAACCGCAAGGTAAGCTAACTAACAGAAAACACAACTCAACTGAGATTATAATAGAAAAGAGAATAGATAACTGAGCGTTTACAAATTCACCACGGACCTGATAGTACAAATCACGAACTTTTAAGATTTGGAATTGAAAATAGATACAAATAAATACATGTTCTATTTGAAGGTTACATAAATAGATTAGCAATAACCTAAGCTACCAAGGACAAGTGGAAGCTATATCCAAACGCACGAACATCTTCCGAATCAGCACCCGACGTCACCAGCAGCTCCGCTCCAAAAATCTGCACGCATTGTGCAGAAGTGCAGTATCAATACAACTGACCCCATGTAATTGTAAGTATTTCATCTAACCCCATCGAAGTGACGAGGCTTTTAGTTGAAAGATGCTATTTGTTATAATATTTACATTAGACTAACAGTATATGCAGTACAAAACATAATAGACAAAAGTACCGTATACAACTCTGTGAGACAGTCAACAATTACTAGCACGAATTACAGTAGAAGTTTTACAATCTTTCCTGGTATAAGAAGTGTACCCAAGATATCAAGTCACATGGCACGGTAACATCCTTCGTGCTTCTATCGCATCCTCACCATGTATAAATAAATTTATGTAAAATTTCAATTAGCACGGCAACACCCTTCGTGCGTTCAACTCATCCTTCCAAATGTAAGTATAACAGAACCAACCATATGACGGAAATAAAATAACAGGAATTACAGAGTAGGAAATACGCAAGTAACAGCAATGGACAAGGATATACATGTCGGCAACAGTAAAGGACTAAACGGAAAGCACGTGAGTAATAACAACAATCAGAAACCAAGGGATATCAACGCCAATTAACTAGTATATTGGAGGCCTAAGTAAAAATATGACAAATAAGAAGAAAACACATGATCTTTACAACTTAACAAGTAAGGGCATGAAATACTAGCATGACGGAACGCTTAAACTAGAGTGCGACAGAGTATATATGACATGAGTATAATTTCAAAATCAGGAAATAGGCATGGCATATGCAAGTTAAGCAAGTAAAAGACATGAGCAACACAACAACAACTGAGATAGAGGTCAAGTACGGGACAATAACAATATATCACTCAGAATATATAATTGAGACAATAATAGCTCAAGGTAAAGGCGGAAATGTATACACGAAAAACAGATTTCACATCATAATGCATGTCCCTCATCCTCACTTGTACAGAAACACCCTCGTGTCATGACCTCACAACATTAAAAGCATAACAATATAAATGAAATGGTACCGCATCACCCTTCGTGCTTTACACTCTTCCTCACATGATAATGTATATGAAATGGCATGGCATCACCATTCGTGCATTAAAATCTTTCTCACATGATAATGTATATAAAATGGTACGGCATCACCCTTCATGATTTACACTCTTCCTTACCAAGCATATGATATCAATAGAATAACAAGGCAGGAAGTATAAATAACATCGAGGAGAGTGTTCAGACGAATATTCCAATAAATTCTCAATCACGGAGTTTCTAAGCCAACAATGATTCAATAAACCCTCAAGGGACGTATAATTCGAGTACTTCCACAAATCTCACAATTTATCAGGAATACAAGTATAGAATCCAGCATCTCAAAATATAGACCGTAGCAATGCAGTAGTGATTACGCATAGAGATGATGAAACTAGACACATCAATGTATTCTCATAATTCTATAAAATTTGATGAAGTTATATTAGGATAAGTCTTGATTACTACCATTTTATACTACGTTCTTAATATCGGTAAATCAAGTGAAGCATGAAGTAAGAAAGATACGTAATTCTACAAGACACAATTATAGCACAATCTACCCTCGAGCATGATTAACCCCGGCACATACATATACGATCGTCACCTCATATATGTATCACCCCCCATGTAGCAAATAATGACAAATAGGAGAAACAATTCTCTCAACAAAGTTAGGCAAAACACTTACCTCGATTCGGCTACTCAACACTCAACTTAGTCTTTTTCTCTACAAATTCACCTCCGCTGGACTCAATCTAGCCAATGACGACTTGAATACATCACACAATGCAAGAGAAAATAATTTCAATTAATAAAGCTGTGATTTTTATTCAATTTTTAAAAAGACAACACAAGTCAAACCCCGGGCCCGCTCGGTTAAAAATCTAGGTCCAAAGGTAGGTCTTGACTACTCATAGCCTAACGAGTCCAAATATGTGTTTTGTTTTCAAATTTGAGTCATATTCGACTCTCAAATCCTAAATTTTCATTTTCCAAAACTTTGACAAAATTCCAAAATTTTTCCATAGATTTCTCATGAGTTTGATGTTAAATCTTGTATAAAATTAAGAAATATAGTTGGAAATTGATTAAATATACTTACCCAATGATTTGGTATGAAAATCCCCTCTCAAAATCGCCTCACCTCGAAGCTAGGGCTCAAAAATATGAAAATAAAGCAGAAACTCGGAATTCTCAACACTTAACAGGTTGCAGATGTCGCAATTGTGATAGGGGGTTCGCATTTGCGAACCCCGCAAATGCGAAAAATTCATCGCGATTGCGACCCCGGAGACTTCCCTGTTAAGGTCGTATTTGCGACAAAACCTTCGCAGATGCGAAGACCAGCTTTCGTAAATGCGGTAGCCTCTTTGTAAATGCGAAAATTTCCCAGATGGCCCAGGATTCGCAAATGCGAGGTTTCTTCGTAAATGTGATAGCCGCATTTGCGATCAGAACATCGCAAATGCGCATAAACCAGAACCAGCAATCAACAATTAAGAAAATCATTCCGAACCAATCCAAAAAAAAACCCGAGACCCCAAAGCTCTAAACCAAATATGCACACAAGTTTAAAAACACAACACGAACTCGCTCGCGCACTAAAATTATCAAAATAACTTCTAAAACCCCAAATCGGACGCCAAAATGCATGAAAATCAAACTAAACTTCAAGAACTTCTAGAATCGCAACCGAGCCTTCGAACTATATCAAAGCAATTCCGAATGGTGCCAAATTTTTCAAATGAGTTCTATATGACCAAATGAGCCTACTCAAATCTTCAAATCACGCATAACAACCTAGAAATGACAAATCACATCTCAAGTCAATATCAATGAACTTTGAAACTTCAACTTCTATAACCAATGCCAAAACATATCAAATCACCTCCGATTGGCTTCAAATTTTGCACACAAGTCACATTTTCCATTATGGACATGTTCCAATTTTTGAAATCAGAATATGACTCCGATATTAAAAAGTCCACTCTCGGTCAAACTTCCTAAAAATCCAACTTTTGCCAATTCAATACTAATTCGACTATGGGCTTCTAATTTACAATCTGGATGCGCTCCTAAGTCCAAACTCACCCAACATAGCTAACGAAACTCCATTCCGAGGTCAAATGCTAAAAAGTCGAACTTGGTCAATTCTTCCAACTTTGAATTTAAATCTTGAAGTTCAATCTTCCAAATCGATTCCGAAGAACTTGAAAACCACACTGACGATTTACGCAAGTAATAATACATCATGCGGAGATACTCGATCCCTCAAGCTACTGAGCGAAGTCCAGATTCCCAAAACAACCGATCGGATCGTTACATCCTCCACCACTTAAACACACGTTCGTCGTCGAACATGCGAGGAGTCATTCCAAATCTATCAAATCACGGTGTAACCTTAGTACGCATAAGCCCGGGGGTGATCCCATGTCGCCCTGGTCCATATAAGCCTGCCAACACAACATAATTAAAGATCCTTATTTCAACCTTGGTCCTTAAACCTTAGAACCCAATCTCTATCCTCCAGAATTCATTACAAGACCCGAACCCCTCGGTCATACAATGTAGAAGTCTGAACAAGCTGTATCAAGTCACAACCATAATACAAGATTTAATCACATGATATACCCCATCACTTCGATACTCACAGTAAGGACTGGTGACCACCATTACTCCCCAAAACAAATCCAGTACTGGTAGCAAACCTCATATCGATTAGAACCTCATTCAAAACCTTCATACAGTATCGATGTTGAAAGAACACACATAACCGCTTAACCACTCATCTGATCAATACCCCAAGAAACTCACTCTCCCAACCATGGCCATTGTCCACATCCTCAACAAAATATAGTGTTATTCTTCCAAACCATCCTTATCCCAATAGAATAGCACAAATATCAGGTCTAGAAACCTCATCCTAGCCAATACGAGCATCCACACCGACAAGCATCAACAATAAACATATAGAGCCACACACAACCTGGTTCCACACACTAAGAAGTAATAATTCAGACATGACAGATAACAGTAAGAAACCTAAATAAGAAAACTACTAAACAAGCTAAGCAGGCAGGGAAATTTTAGCACTTTACTATGAACTATTCTCAACAAAGTGAAAGCAAAATACAAGAAATAGAAATAAGGAGCCACATTTCATCACTGTACCATTGCAGCGTGCAACTCGATCCCATCATATCAATCTATATGGGGTACCATTCGAGCCATAATACTCGGGCTCACTGATCATATGTGTTTTAACATCAAGCACAACAGAGTGCACAAAAATATAACTGTGCGGAAAATCATTAGGAACAAACAATACTGAGAAAGTCAACTATGGTGCAATAAGCAAATCAACATCACAAGGGACACCTCACCCATAGTGCCATAAGGCCTAAACTAAACCACAATATGCGTGCGAAGAATCATGTAACCCTCACAACCTGTCATAGCATAAGAGAGAAACATACGGCATAAACCAAGGTGTGAATAACATCCACTCCGCCCAATGGCATACATATGGCATCAACTGTGCAAGAGCAAGCAAATCCAAGCTGATGCAGAAAATACACCCTTACTAGGCTAAAAATAATTCCCAAACCAAATTCCGATCATACTCAAACATGTAATAAACCTCCCAAAAGTCTATAGCAACCTTTCCATAACACCTACAATTAATCATCCAATCTTCTACATTCCTTGACAACATGCAATTAAGGAATAGTCTGCCAACAAGAACAGCTGGTCTCTGAACCTCACGAATGCCAGAATCTTCATACCCAATTTCCAAATCTGGTACTTAAATTGCTGATGCGTAACTCATACTCCATCATCCAACGAAAATGCACCCATAAGTCAAAACACAATGTATCTGCCAACAGGTGCTCTAGTGAAAACACACAGTGCCAACAAAACCTTGGACACCCAAAATTGTCCGAGACATCAAGAACTCGTATCCTTCCCTCCAAAACTACACTGCAACCTTGTACATGCACTTTTCAACTCCACACGGCGCATCGCCTCTAACATGATAGCTCACAACACTATGAATATCTCATAGTCAAATCTGAACCATAAGCAAATTGAGCACTTCATCAACCGATAATCATTCATTTTACTCAATCCGGGAGAACACCACCACACGCAATATAGCTTCTATACCTGTAGAAAACATCAACTCCGATTGTGGTCATAACCATGATAAATTCTCCGGAACTCTGTAACATATAATCGAGTAATTAGAACCAATTGCCTCTAACTCAACCGAATCACGTAGACTGCCAACCCGAAATTAACTCAACCTGATATGACTGTCCTGAGGGAACTTCCTGGGAACTAGAAGCCACTTCTTGCAGCACTCCAACATTGACATGTAGACCTTTCTTGACAAGGAAATATAGTAGATCCAATTACTATTTGCTATCATTTTCAAGCCCGCCCGCAGAAAAATTAATAAATCCTTAAAGGTGACATAAGACTCGAAACTCTCCAGAACCTTCTCGATAACTACTTATCTTACTCTGATTTCCAATACACAACTAATACGCATCTAGCCATCCGTGCTTCACCAGCATATGACCATTCAAACAAATAACCAAGCAATATCTCGATCCAAAATTTGATACAGTCCATGACCCTATAATCCGATCGTCATTAGCAAACTCGACCACTTAGCTCGAAGCTATAGATCACCTCATTGGCACCCCAAAGTACCATATCTTCACAGCATGAGCATGATTATTTAGCTGAATACTTAAAAAACTCATGCAATACTGGTCATAGAACAGCCTGAAGACGCTGCTAAGCTCTTACCCATCATTGTAATAGTCAAACAAATTCCTCAAATGCTCTGAAATGATAACATATGCATTCCACCGAGTAGAAACCTAATACGAGACACACAATCCAAACTCATCATGCAGGAAATGGCCTACCAGTTTTACTCAAATCGACATATTGCCATGAATCCGCCTCATACCATAAATGAACGACTAGAAGATTTAACATTGTATCTGCTTCTGAGGCTAGACAACACATCGTAATATATCTACAACATCAGCAGTCATCGGCACATAATGACTACTGAGTGCATAACACCACATATAAGCAATTGTAAGGAGCCAAAGTCATAGATTTCAAGCTGAAACAAGGTCGCATAATAAGGAAAGAATAAAGGGAAATTTTTCCTAAATTCCTTGTAGCCTCCCGAAGATAGGTATGGATATCATCATACCGATACGCATGACTCTACTTGATACTTGCTCATGACTCGTAGAACCGAAGAACCTAGTGCTCTGATACCACTGTATCACGACTCAAAAATCACAAGTCGTGATGGCACCTAACTCAACCTACTAGGTAAGCCAACTAACAAAAAATACAACTCAACTAAGATTATAATAGAAATGAGAATAGATAACTGAGCATTTACAAATTAACCCAAGACCTAGTAGTACAAATCACGAGCTTCTAAGATTTGAAATTTCAAAACTGATACAAATAAATACATGTTTTGTTTGAAGGTTACATAAACATATTAACAATAACCTAAGCCACCAAGGACAAGTTGCAGCTATATCTAAATGCACGAACATCTTCCAAATCAGCATCGGACATCACCAGCAGCTCCACTCCAAAAATCTACACACAATGTGCAGAAGTGCAGTATCAGTATAACCGACCCCATGTACTAGTAAGTATTTTATCTAACCTCGTCTAAGTAGTGATGTGATAACCCGGCCGGTTTTCTTAAGAAGTAATGCCCCGATCTCCTATTTAATACTTTTCCAATGTTTATTTCTGCTATTTTGGTTTGCCGGGATGTTCGATTTTAAGTTTTGGAGAGTTTTGGGATACTTAGTCCCTAAATGAGAGGTTAAGTGTTGGAAAGTTGACCATAGTTGGAACAGTGTAAAGATATTCTCGAAATGGAAATCTGATAGTTCTGTTAGCTCCGTTGGGTGATTTCGGGCTTAGGGGCATGTTCGGATTGTGTTTTGGATGTCCGTAGCTAATTTAGGCTTGAAATGTCGAAATGTCGAATTTTGAAGTTTCCAGTTCGATAGTGAGATTTTGATCCGAGGGTCAAAATGGAATTTCGGAAGTTGGAATAGCTCCGTAGTGTTGAATGTGGCGTGTGTGCAAAATTTCAAATCATTCGAATGAGGTTTGATTGACGTTTTGATTGAAAGCATATGTTTAGAGTTATTAGGATTCTTAGGCTTGAATCCGCTGAAAAATAGGTGTTTTGATGTTGTTTTAAGCGTTCTGAGGGTTGGAACAAGTTTGAATGAAGTTATGGGATATGTTGGTAGGTTTGGTTGAGCTCCCGGGGGCCTCGGGATGATTTTGGATGGTTGACGGAAGGATTTTGGAGTTTTGAATATTGCAGCTTCAGCTATTTTTCTGTCATAACTGCACCTGCGGTATGGGTTCCGCAGGTGCAGAGCCGCAGAAGCAGAAAAGGAGGAAAGGCAGCAGGGTCTTCACCGCAGAAGCGGCCCTGCACCTGTGAAAGGATAAGCATAGATGCAGAAATCGATCCCTAAGTAAGAAGTCACAGATGCGAAAATGGTTCCGCAAAAGCGGGACCGCAGATGCTGAAATAGCTAGGCAAAAATATGAAATTTTAAGGGTTTAGTTTCAAAAGTTAGAAATTCGATTTGGAGCTCGGGAGAGGGTAATTTTGGGAGGAAATTGAAGAGAAGATCAGTGGGTAACAATTCTTTAACCCTTTATAGTTATATTCCATCAATCTATATTTAGTTTCATCATTTAAATTCGGATTGGAGATGAAAATTGGAAAAAGTTGGAAGAAAGTTTTTAGACCTAAAATTTGACTTTTGATTGGGGGTTTGACCTTAGATTTGGATAATTTTGGTATGCATGAACTCGTGAGAGTATGAGGATTTTAAAAGTATAAATTTTACCCGATTCCGAGACGTGGGCCTGAGGGGCATTTTGGTTTTTTTACCTAGCTTTGCGTATTAGCTTAGAATTTAATTGTAGAATCAGTTACTTGAAGTGTTATTTACAATATGCAATTGAATTGAATAGATTTGGGTCATTTGGAGTTAGGTACTCGTGGCAAAGTCGTGGTTTCGGGTTGATTTTGAGCTAGTTCTAGGTAAGTGGCTTGCCTAACCTTGTGTGGGGGATCTTGCCCTTAGGATTGGGTATATTTGATAATTGAAATGCCTGGTACATGAGGTGATGAGTGCGTACTTGAGCTAATTGTTGAAAAATCTATTTTCCTAATTTCAATTGTGTTCCTTGTTCCTGTATCATTTTACTTGCAAATTAAATCTGTTGTTAGCTTAGGAAAAGCATGTCTAATTGACTTAACTGCTTATTTGCTTAAACTGCCATAGTTGAATTATGTGAAGCATGTTAGGTTAGAATTTCCTGTTAAATTGGTACGAAGTTGAGCTTAATTGAGCATTTCTTGTGTTGTTGCTGTATGTTTTACTTTGGGACCACGGGACGGCATCCCGGGAGATTCCATGTACGTATTTATGATTTCAACTGAGGTGTGGGATACCAAGAGATACCTGGCACATATATTGAGGATACCAAGAGATCCTCGGGATACCAAGAGATCCCTAGCATATATTGAGGATACCAAGAGATCCCTTGTATACATTGCAAGAGATCCTCGGGATACCAAGAGATCTCCGACATATATATTGAGGATACTGAGAGATCCCACAGTTATCATCTTTGTTATGAGTGGTATTTCCTTGTGTTTTGTCTTTATCTCTGTTTCAGTTATTGAATTCCTTATTATCTTGTATTAGCTTTAGATTCTCAATTGAATTATTTATCTTATTCTGTCATTTCTATATTTATTTAATCTCAGTAGGGCCCTGACCTTCCTCGTCACTACCCGACCGAGGTTAGGCTTGGCATTTAGTGAGTACTATGGTGGTGTACTCATGCCCTTTTTGCGCATGTTTTTCATGTGCAGATCTAGGTACTTTGACTCAGACTTACCATCCTTGAGGCGGGGCAACCGTTCGGAGACTTCGAGGTGTATCTACCACATTCGCAGACTGAGGAGTCTCTCTCCATTCTCTCTTATAGTTACAGGCCTTCTGTATTTATTCTGCGTTAGACTATTCTGGAGTTAGAGTGCTATGTAGTGATCCTTAGCTTGTGATTCATGGGTTTACGGGTTTTGGGCAAACTATATTGGTTTCAAAAATTTATATTGTGTATGCCGAGCGGCTCTTTTAAACGCTGTTATATCACTTTATTCTGTTTTAAACTATTTTATTCTGCACTTTGGTTTATCTTCTGCAATTTAGGCTTACCTAGTCGTAGAAGACTAGGTGACGTCATGATGGTTCACAGAGGTTGAACCGGGGTCCTGACAAGTGACGAGGATTTTGGTTGAAAGAAGCTATTTGTTATAACATGTACATTATACTAACAGTATAACCATTCCAAAACATAATAGACAAAAGTACCGTATACAACTATGTGAGACGGTCAACAATTACTAGCAGGAATTACAGTAGAAGGTTTACAATCTTTTCTGGTATAAGAAGTGTATCTAAGATATCAAGTCACATGGCACGGTGACACCCTTCATGTTTCTTTCTCATCCTCACCGTGTATAAATAAATTTATGTAACAATTCAATTAGCACTGTAACATCCTTCGTGCTTTCAACTCATCCTTCCAAATGTACGTATAACAAAACCAACCATATGATGGAAACACAATAACAGGAATTACAAAGTAGGAAATACATAAGTAACAACAATGGACAAGGATATACATGTCGGCAACAGTAAAGGACTAAACGAAAAGCACGTGAGTAATAACAACAATTGGAAAGCAAGGGATATCAGTGTCAATTAACTAGTATTTTGGAGGCCTAAGTACAAATATCACTAATAAAAAGGAAACACACGATCTTTACAAGTTAACAAGTAAGGGCATGAATGACTAGCATGATGGAACGCTTAAACTAGAGTGCGACAGAATAGGTATGACATGAGTATAAATCTAAAAGCAGGAAATAGGCATGGCATATGTAAGTTAAGCAAGTAAAAGACATGGACAACACAATAACAATTGAGAGAGAGTTCAAGTACGGGATAATAACAACATATCACTCAGAATATATAATTACGACAATAACAGCTCAAGGTAAAGGCGAAAATATACACACGAAAAACATATATCACATCATAATGCATGTCCTTCATCCTCACCTGCACAGAAACACCCTTCTTGTCATAACCTCACAATATTAAAAGTATAACAATATAAATAAAATGGGACAGCATCACCCTTCTTGCTTTGCACTCTTCCTCGCATGATAATGTATATGAAATGGCACGGCATCACCCTTCGTACTTTACACTCTTCCTCGCATGATAATTTATATGAAATGGCACGGCATCACCCTTCGTGATTTACACTCTTCCTCATATGATAATATATGAAATGGCACGGCATCACATTTCTTGCTTTACACTCCTCCTTACCAAGCATATGATATCAATAAAATGGAAAGGCAAGAAATATAAATAAAATCGAGGAGAGTGATGACGTCCAAATCCACTACTAAAAATTAAATGGACACGGTCGCATGCAATATAATTTACCCAACTATGAGTCGGGGTTGAATCCCACAGAGAATAATATGTAGGCGATTAGGAATGTAAGAGAATTATCACTTATCGTGCAATGACAAACACTTAGATTATGGTTTAGAAAATATTTTATACCTAAATGCGGAAATGTAAACTAACCTAGAAAGCAAGTAAAATGATCAATGTCTACAAGGATGAATGTATCGGGAATTACACTCAAGTAACGATTTAATGTATTTCATGATTTTACAATTATGAGCGAGTTTATGTTAATTAGTCACGGATAATAATTCTTAATTAGCTCCTTCCAAAGATTAACAAAACTTCCTAATTTAATTATCCCTAAAACAATTAAGAGATTAAGCACACCCAGAATGGTTACAAGTAGTTCAATCCTATCCCTACGTAGAATCTATAAAATGAGGGTTAACGCCTCAAGTTCTTGTTAATTAATATTTTCCAACCCCAAATTATTTTTTCTAAAATCAACTCGGAGTTAAAGGGCAAGTTCTAGGATTAGATAATCCCTTTGGGAACATTAAATAACAAGAACAACTAAAGAAATAATAACTCACTTCATAAAAAGATAAAAATCATTCAATACATAAGCACAACAAGGTATTTAATCCACACTTTAAACAAGAATATTTCCATAAACAAGATTCAAGTGTTGGGTAAAATACTACACACTTAGATATACAATACAAAGCAAGGAAATAAAAAAATAAATATAAATGGGTAAGAAATCCTTAACCACAAGCTTGAAATCTTCAAAACCCAAGTGTGTGTGCAAACCCTAGCTTCCAAACTTGTTCTTCTCTAGTCTATGGAACTGAAAATAAGCCAAAGATCCTCAAAATATTTACTAGAACGAGTATAAAAATGGTTTGGGATTGAGAACATGTGAAATGCCTGAATTGCCCAGGTTTGATGCCCGTCTTCCGCACCTGCGGAAGAATCCTCGCTGGTGCAGAGAACCAATCGCAGAAGAGAAATGCCAACTAAAACTCTGTCACCGTAGATGCGATTCATCAAGCGCAGATGCGCAACCACAAATGCGATTTCTTGCAAGCTCAGACACCTCCGCAGAAGGGGGGTCTCTTCTGCGACTATCCTTCCGCAGATGCAGAATCACAGGGGAGTTTTTGCATTGTTTTCACCCTTTATTGCTCAATTCCACTCCAATTGAATTCAAATCACTTCATGGCATCATTTACCTGAAAATCTAACAATACACACCATAAAAAACCTCATATTATAGTAAAATAACATAAAAGCTAAAGAAAAGAGACTAGAATGAGTGGTAAAATCACCACTCATCAGAGAGCGTTCAGACGAATATTCCAATAAATTTTCAATCATGGAATTTCTAAGCCAATAATGATTCAATAAGCCCTCAAGGGACGTATAATTCATGTACTTCCACAAATCTCAGAATTTATCAGCAACACAAGTATAGAATTCAGCATCTCGAAATATCGACCGTAGAAATGTAGTAGTGATTATGCATAGAGATGACCAAACTAGACACACCAATGTACTCTCAGAATTCTATCAAAGTTGATCAAGTTATATTAGGCTAAGTCTTGATTACTACCATTTTATACTACGTTCTTAATATTGGTAAATCAAGTGAGGCATGAAGTAAGGAAGTTATGTAATTCTACAAGATACAATTATAGCACAATCTATCCCCGAACATGATTAACCCCGGCACATACATAAACGCTCGTCACCTCATATATGTATCACCCCCGCATGTAGCAAACAATGACAAATAGAAGGAAAAATTCTCTCAAAAAAGTTAGGCAAAACACTTACCTCGATTCGGCTACTCAACACTCAACTTATCCTTTTCCTCTAGTAATTCGCTTCCGCTCGACTCAATCTAGCCAATGACGACTTGAATACATCACATAATGCAAGGAAAAATAATTTTAATTAATAAAGCTGTGATTTCTATTCAATTTTTAAAAAGTCAACAAAAGTCAAACCCTGGGCTCGCCCGGTCAAAAACTAGGTCCAAGGATAGGTCTTGACTACCCATAGCCTCACGAGTCCAAATATGTGTTTTATTTTCAAATCCGAGTCCTATTCGACTCTCAAATCCCAAATTTTTATTTTTCAAAACTTTGACAAAATCCCCAAATTTTTTCACAGATTTCTCATGAATTTGATGTTAAATCTTATATAAAATCATGAAATATAGTTGGAAATTGATTAAATATATTTACCCAATGATTTGGTATGAAAACCCCTCTCCAAATCGCCTCACCTCAAAGCTAGGGTTCAAAAATATGAAAATGAAGTAAAAACTCAAAATTCTCAACACTTAAAAGGTTGCAGATATCGCAATTGCGACAGAGGGTTCGCAAATACAAACCCCGCAAATGCCAAAAACTCATCGCAATTGCGAAGCTGGAGACTTCCCTCTTAAGGTCGCATTTGCGACCAAACCTTCGCAAATGCGAAGACCAGCTTTCGCAAATGCAAAAATTTCCCAATTGCCCAGGCTTCGCAAATGCGATGGCCACATTTGCGACCAGAACATCGCAAATGCAAAGAAACCAGAACCATCAATCAACAATTAAGAAAAATCATTCTAAACCAATCAGAAACTCACCAGAGCCCTCGGGGCTCCAAACCAAATAGGCAAACAAGTCTAAAAACACAATACGAACTTGATCGCGCACTCAAATTATCAAAATAACTTCTAAAACCACGAATCGGATGCCAAAACGCATGAAAATCAAATTAAACTTCAAGAACTTCTAGAATCGCAACCGAGTCTCCAAACCATATCAAATCAACTCCGAATGGCACCAAATTTTGCAAACAAGTTCTATATGACCAAACGAACCTACTCAAAGCTTTAAATCACGCATAACAACCTCGAAACGATGAATCAAACCTCAAGTCAAAATCAATAAACTTTGAAACTCCAACTTCTACAACCGATGCCGAAACCTATCAATCATCTCCGACTGACATCAAATTTTGCACACAAGTCACATTTGCCATTACGGACCTCTTCCAATTTTTGGAATTGGGATCTGACCCCGATATCAAAAAGTCCACTCTCAGTCAGATTTCTCAAGAATCCAACTTTTGCCAATTCAAGACTAATTTGACTACAGACCTCTAATTTATAATCTGGACGCATTCCTATGTCTAAAATCACCCAACGGAGCTAATGGAACTGATGAAATTTCATTCCGGTGTCAAATGCTAAAAAGTGAAACTTGGTCGATTCTTCCAACTTAGAATTTAAATCTTGAAGTTCATTCTTCCAAATCAATTCCGGATAACTTGAAAAACACACCGACGATTTACGCAAGTCCTAATACATCACGTGGAGATACTCGAGCCCTCAAGCTACCAAGCAAAATGCAGATTCCTAAAACGATCAGTCAGGTCGTTACAACATGACTTGTTGAGTGGCCTCAACTATCTTCATCCTTCCAAGATCATTCATCGTGACTTTTTGTCAAACTAATGTGATGGTAAAGAAAAATAGGGATGAGTTCGGTTCAGCGTCTATATACACCATCAAGATTTCTGATTTCGGCTTGTCACGATATACTGGAGCAGAGAAAGAAGGATTTACTCATACAGTATCAATCCTCTGTACTAATGTTTTTTTCTAATCATGGCCTCTCTTGGTCCATGTTGTCTTATTCTTTGTTTTCTCTTATCTTACTAAAAAAGGAAGTTAAGTGTCACGATCCGGATTTTCCACCCTCGGGATCGTGATGGCACCTACTTGTAGAAGCTAGGCAAGCCACAAATCATAAACTCCTAGCTCCTTTATTTTAAATCCTTTTTATCATTCATAACAGCAAGCGATAAATATTTAAATAATAGCGTAATATGAAATTAAAGCGAAAGACTTAAATTAAATAAGGTGGACAAAATGGGAAAATCAACATGTGCCTCTACCCAAGAACTAGTGTCACAACATCCACAGACTACTAAGAGTACTAAATACAGTCGTTTGAAAGAAATATAATATTGTTTGTTTCGAAAACATGAGATAACAGAATGAAATATGAGATAGAGGAGACGACGGGCCTGCGGACGCGTGCAAGGCTACCTCGGAGTCCTGGAGGACTGAAGGCTAGCTCCCAAGCTACTGCTGATGTCAGGTACCTAGATCGATGCAAAAGAGCACAGAGTGTAGTATTAGCACAACCGACCCCATGTGCTGGTAAGTGCCTAGCCTAACCCTAGTGAAATAGTGACGAGGCTATACAGGACTACTGATAACTATGAATTGTGCATATTTTATACCCATTCTTACCTAAGCTTTATGC
Organism: Nicotiana glauca; assembly: GCA_026770625.1. Lineage (NCBI taxonomy): Eukaryota > Viridiplantae > Streptophyta > Magnoliopsida > Solanales > Solanaceae > Nicotiana > Nicotiana glauca. The sequence continues at coordinate 20,331 of MU670843.1, forward strand.
ATAAATCGCGCTTGATTAGTCCTGAATTGCTTACAAGTTGCGCTTGATTGCAGGTTTGAGCGACTAGATGATGAATACCACAAATCGGCTCAAAGAAGGAGTGAAACCTGCGAAGCACCAAAAGACAACTGAAAGTGGGAAAGTAGATGACCTGTGCGGACCGCAATGTTTTGACGTGCGGCCGCACAGGAAGATTCAGAAAGAAATCAAGTTTTAGCCCAGGCTGCGCGGTCCGCACTGTTTTGTCATGCGGCCGCGCAGAAAAGTTCAGAGAGGCACATTTTGAAGAAGTTCCACGCGGACCGCATCCATTTCTACGCGGTCCGCAACGAAGACTGATCAAAGGCTAAAAAATTCAAGGCAAAATTCCACGCGGCCGCACACCAAATCAGTGCAGTCCGCGTGGGTGAAAGATCAGAGAGTCGAAAAAGGGATGATTTCTACAGTGCGGCCGCGTACCATTTCTATGCGGTCCGCATGACCTTACCTATGCGGCCGCGTGACATTTCTACGTGGTCCACATCCTCAAGTCCAGAGGCCAGAATATGAAGACCATTTACCCTATGCGGTCGCATGACATTTCTATGCGGTCCGCANACTACCATGTAAACCTGTGCAGTTATATATATATATATATATCTACAGCGGGAAAATAACAAGAACAAACATTTTAAATGGGAGGGGAACATGCTTCGGGGATAGCAGATAATAAATAATTTAAAGAGAACAATAAGGAACATCAATAATTTAACTCGAACACGGATAAGGGAAATAAAAGCATATGTCGTTGTCAGTACACATCTCGTTGCAGACATACAACCCGATCCCATTTCTCAGTATTTCCGTGGTAGGCGTACCACCCGCTCCTATTTCATCAAATCTCGTGGTAGGTGTACCACCCGCTCCCATTTCATCATAACTTNTTATTTTTGTCCGATTTTTCCTGTATAGTATAAATAGAACATTTTACTTTTTTAGGTTAAGTTTTTTTTAATCTATCTGAGCAGCTGAGCACGAGACAACTTTTAGTAGCCTACTTTAGGCAATTTTCTCTTGCAATTAATGTGGATTCAAGTAGATTAATCTTGTAGCTAATGATTATGTTAATTTCTTCTAGTACTTCTTCCATTTCCACTTCTTCCGTGTCTAGCTAAACCCATTAGCTAGGGTTGTGGCTCAACCCTAGTGTGGGTAATTAATGGGTATTTTTGCTTAATGCNTGTGGTAGGCGTATCACCCGCTCCCAATTCATCAATATCTTGTTGTAGGCGTACCACCTGCTCCCATTTCAATCAATAACCTATGGTAGGCGTACCATCCGCTCCCATTTCAATCAATAACTTATGGTAGGCGTACTACCCGCTCCCATTTCAAGTCAACACAAAGTCACAATAACATTCCGGCAAGGACAACAAAAGCAATATAATATTAATTTCCCGGTAAGAGAACAACAATATCAAAACAACCGTCCCGGCAAGGGAGAATCAACTATAACCAAATCCTAGCTCAACTCTTACTCAGCTCGATTAATACCAGTACTCAAGCATAAATAAAGTCCACGAGAATAAACTAAATCTTCACTCAATATCAAGAGTCATCTATTTAAAACATCAGAAGTATCATTTAAGAACACAACAACTATCAATTTAAGACTCACGGTAATGCTCGACACCAACGTATAGATACCCGTCACCATGCCTATACGTCGTACTCAACAAGAAGCAATTAGCAAATAAGACTCAACTCCTAATCCCTCAAGCTAGGGTTAGACCAAACACTTACCTCGATGCTTTGAACACAACTCAAGCCTCAATTATAGCTTTACCCCTTGATTCCACCGCCAATTCGCTCGTATCTAATCACAAATTACCTAGTTACATCAATAAACACTAAATGAATCAACCCCAATGCATGAAAATGAGTTTTCCAAAGTTTTACCCCAAAAGTCAAAAATTGCCCCTGAGCTCACGTGGTCAAAACCAGAGGTTCGAACCAAAATCCGATTATTCATTCCCCCACGAACTCAAATATATAATTTATTTTTTAATCGGACCTCAAATTGAGGTCCAAATCCCCAATTTTTGAAAAACCTAGGTTCTATCCAAAACACTCAATTTCCCCCATGAAAATCTTTGATTTTTGATTAAAATCATGTTAAAAGATGTTAATGATTGAAAGAAATGAGTAAAAACTAACTTGCAATTGGTTTGGAAGAAGACTTGTTCTTGAAAAATCGCCTAAGTGTGTTTGGGTTTGAGAAAATATGAAAAATGAAGTTCAAAATCGGTTAAGTGTAAAAATTGCCGGTCTCTGAAATGGAAAATGCGAACATGGGTTCGCAATTGCGCACCCCGACCCCTCAAATGTAGGAATTACGAAACAGGGTTCGCATTTGCGAACCATTCATAATTTTCCAGGTTTCGCATTTGCGAAGAAGCTATCGCAATTGCGACATCGCATTTGCGAATGAAGGATCACATTTGCGACACATGCTGAACAAGGGAGGTCTCGCATTTACGAAGGGGAAGCTTGCATTTGCGAGGAAAGGTGGCCTGGGCTGGCTTCGCATTTGCGATCCAACCTTAGCAATTGCGACCTCGCATTTGCGAGCCAGAACACACCAGCAAAATTTTAAGTTAAAAATGCAACCCGCGGCATATCCAAAACTCACCCAAGCCCTTGGGGCTCCAAGCCAAATATACACACAACCTCAAAATATCCTACGAACTTATTCGTGCGATCAAATCACCAAAATAACATCATAAACACCGAATTAAACATCAAAATCCAAGAATTCTTTCAAGTCTTATAAAACATCAAATTCTCCAATTTAGGTCTGAATCACGTCAAACGGCGTCCGTTTTCAACCAAATTTTACAGAAACATCTTAATTCATATATAAGACATGTACCGGGCGCGGAACTAAAATACGGGCCCGATACCAATACGTTCTAATTAATTTTCATTTAGAATTTCCTTAAACAATTTGAGAAAATAATTTTACTAAAAAATTTATTTCTCGGGCTTGGGTCCTCGGAATTTGATTACGGGCATACGCTCAAATCCCATATTTTTCTACAGACCCTCGGGACTGTCAAATCACGGGTCCGGATCTGTTTACCCAAAACGTTGACCATGGTCAAATTTATTCATTTTAACATCAACACTTAGCATTTTTCACAAAATTTCATATTTAAGCTTTCCCACTACGCGCCCGGACTGCGCACGTAAATCGAGGCGACTCTAAATGAGATTTTCAAGGCTTCGGAGTCATAGAATTTAATTTAAAATAAGTTATGACCCTTTGGGTCGTCACATTAAAATATAAATTGCTTTTCAAATTATGCAAAATGATGCAAAAGATTTTGACTAAACAAATATATAGGGTTTAAATAATTCTGAAAGTTTTGGAGCTATCAAGAAGAAAGAAAATCTTTTATAAATTTTCTAGTTTTTTGCATGTCGTAAAGGTTAGCAACTCACTAAGTATCATGGCCTACTAATAGGTCCGAATCAAGTCTCTTAAAGCACATTTTTTTATTATAGCAAATTTATATGATTGTATTGTGTGAATCATTTGTAAAGGGCAGTTTGCACTCTAGTACTATTTATGTTTGTCTAGTTGCTCCTTCCTTTCTTTGCTTACACCTCTTATCCTTGGGCTATTGTCCTCCTATAATATACCTATAATTTTCGCATGTCTTTGTCTGATTCTAATAATAGCGTTTGCTAAATGGTATGCAGCATTGAGCTTCTAGTCCCTCCATGACGGTCTGAGCAATAAACTGAAAACACTATAAGTTTGTGTCTAATTGCAACTACAGCAGAAAAATAAAAGCTAAGAGTAGAAACCTGCCTTGGTTTTGTGCTCGACTCAAACTCCAAAAGTTTCTAGACTGTGCAATAATATCTCATGTTCATATGAGGTCTTATGTACGCGACATCTATATGAATATTTTGTATTTCAGTATGACTATTAGTTTCCATTGTTGACCTTATACATTACAAGTTTATTCCGACTAAACATCTAAATAGTGATTTTCCATGATTTTGTGAAAACTAGGTGTGAAGGACTAACTAGATTATCTGAATGCGTCTTGGAGAAAAAAGTTGCAGATGAGTACAAAGAGGCAAATAGTAATACTTTAATTTTAGCTTATTGACATGCTCTTTCAATGCTACACCATCTCGTTTGAGTTGATGAAATCTCACTTTTAGAAGAGTGATGCAATTATCACCCCCTTAATCATTGGCTCTCGAGTTCTATGTATATGTTCTTAAGATCTAACTTACTGGAACTCCTAAAAGGTAGTGTCATTTTCTTTTCTTTTACTAAATATGAATTTCTCTTAGTTCAACTTCGTTGGAACCAGATCCATCTGACTTGTCATCATAACACAAAAGAAGTTACAATTGTCATCATAACACAGAAGAAATCAGAATTTTCTTCTTGATGACCAAGAAGTCGCAATTTTCTTAACATTCAAATCAAAGTACCTTTGATGAAACATCTTCATATCATACTAGTTGAACTTATCATAATATATCTTCAATGCCAAGGAATGTACATATGAGTATGCAGCACCCGAGCAACTACTTTGTGCTCCATGTTACTCCATTCCTGTTGATATATGGGTTGTTGGGTGTATATTCGCTGAAATGGTGAGAAAGGAGGAACATCTGTTTTGGGACAACAGAGAATTGTGCTCAATTGCTCACATATTCAGGTCTGCCAATTAGTTTATATTGCTGCATGTTTAAGTCTTATTATTTTATGTTTTATCTTCCCCTTGTCCTCTGTTTTAAATATTGTTTTGACCGATACTTTATCCTTTTTTTTTGCTTCTAGAGTTCTGGGTGTGCCAAATGACCAGATTTGGCCTGGTTTGTCTAGCTTTGCACCAGCTTTTCATTTACTAGCTAATGAGCGTTCCAAGGTGAATCCTTCAGAGAGATAATAATATCAACACAAAGATTTGTTGTTTCTTACCTTGCTATCTTTTCTGTTGAGCAGGCAATAGGAAAAGGAAATTATGACTTTTAGATTTTTTTTCCTTTCAATTTCCTTTTTTTAGGTAATAGGATTCCAATTTAATTTTAAATAAAGTTGTCATAACCATAAATATATGAACAAAAATAATAATCAACAAGTATACATAGATATTTTGACCCAAAACAAAAATATACATAGATCTACACAGAGTATCACATAAGGCACGGGATTTGTCGTTGGCTCTAAACAGAACAAAATATATAAACTAAAGTAGCTCCACAGATGATAGAAATGAGATCACCAAACTAAACAAATGGACGGATACTACAACAATAGCAAAATATCATAAAATATTGCATAAAAACTACTATCTGTGAATATAATAAGCATTAAAAACATCATAAACAATTCATAAATCATGTGTGAAAATGGTAAAGCAGTTTTAAGCTCAAAACTGTGCCTTTTGGCCATTTTCATAACTAATCAAATCTTTAGTTTAACTGAGTAGTCCCTATAGATACTGACATCAACATATATGTTTACCATGTGTACATAATGGCTATCTGATCGTTGTTTGATTGGCCTAGCCGTTCAACCATAGTGTTGTATGGTTTCGACGTAGTGTGCTAATCCCTAAACTAGTTAGTTTCTAGATAGACATTCCCACCAAAGGAAATGAACGTCCTTTGAGTTTCTAAAGCTCTTCCAAAATCGTCCAACTTAAACACTAGCATTTTAGATCCTTTGAACAGTAAAACTTTTTTATAATTAGCGCATGAATAATGTAAGGTAACTTTTCATGTAAAGCTTAAACTCTAATATTTGAACTTGAAATCAAATCATATATTTAAAAGCAAGCAAATCATGGAGACATGAATCTTAACATAAACGTATTCATCATGTTCGTGAAATAGTTATAAATCACTTAAAAACACATGGTAAACATTATCTTCTTTTAATTTTAAGGCATAACTGTATTGGAAAAAATTGAGTGTATACATATCGAAGTGATTGAAAGATGACATGTCATGATATGATGGCTGGTCAAAGAATGATGATTAGCAAAGACGCACGAGTTGCAACAGATACGAGCAGAGGCACGAGCAAATATTCAAAAGACTCGACGCTCATACCTATTTAAATTCGAAAGTTAAGGAGAATGAATCTGACAGCACAAGAGAGTACAGATACAGTATTTAATAAGCATTAAATACTAAAAACGTTAGAGAATCTGTATTAAATTACAATGATTATGTAACGTAGCATTTAATGCCTTTAATTGTCTATAATGACCTTATTATGAAAAAGGCAAAACGTATATCTTAGAGATAGCTATAAAAAGGAGAAAACTGGTCATTTGTAAGGACACAAAATATTAACTGAATATACTGATTTACTTTATTTTCTGATGTCTATCTTATTGTTAGCAAAACCAATTTCCTTTATTCATTTTTGATTATCAGTAACCCGAGTTCTTCTAAAAATAAAACATTGACCGAAATTCCACTTTTTTGTTAAACAAATTAGTTTCATTACCGGAAATCTGATAATCTATTCTTTCTTAACCTAACATTTTTTGTTGCATCAGCAGCCATGTCAAACTTTAATGACAACAACCAAGGAAACCAAGTAAACCAAGGAAACCCTGTAAACCAAGGAAACCATCAACTCCAGGGAAATTCACAAGATGATCGCACCTCGATTCCTTCTCTACAAAGCTCCCCTCGGCAGTCTCGAGAAGGCACTCCTGATGGATCTCACTCAAATGCAAATGCTCAATTTGGAAACGAAGAAGCTATCAATGAAGCTTTGCAAAAGCTAATCGCTCAACAGGTCAATAAAACTCTTGAAGCCTTTGCCAATCAGTTACCTGTTGCACCACCAACACCAACTCCAAATACCAACACTTTGGAAAACCCTCGTTCTGGGCTTGCTAATTCAGGAAGCGGTGGAATCCTCAGCGAGTGACGAGATGGAGAACCAGGTAACTTAGTTAATTCTGATTAACAAAATTTAGTATTAACATTGCAGAAACAGCTCAAGGAGCAAAGTGGCCGCATAGAGCACATACCTGGAGTACCGCCTGTAATCAAACGGATAGATATGGACAAATATTCACAACAACCTTGGAAGCCAAGTACTGCTCCCCTCCTAATACCAAAGAAATTCAAAATGCTCGATATTCCAAAAGACGATGGAACAACTGATCCACGAGACCATGTGACTGCATTTACAACTGGCATAAAAGGCAACGACCTGACCAAACAAGAAATCGAATCAGTATTGGTCAAAAAATTCGGTGAAACACTCACTAAAGGAGCATTAACAAGGTATTCTCTTTTACCCGAAAATTCCATAAATTCTTTTGCTGAGCTTGTAGATTCTTTTACCATAGCACATTCGGGGGCTCAAAAAGTCGAAAAAAAGAATGGAGGATATTTTTAAAATCAAGCAACGGGACTCAGAGTTGCTTAGAGAGTTCGTGGATAGGTTCCAGCGTGAAAGAATGACGTTACCACGAGTACCAGACAATTGGGAAGCTATAGCCTTCACTAGTAATTTGAATGAAAAAAGCTCAGAAGCCACAAAACGACTCAAGGAAAGTCTTCGTGAGTTCTCAGCAACAACATGTAATGACGTATACAACAGGTATAGCACGAAGCTAAGGATAGAAGAAGATATTATCTCACGGTCTCAAAAAGAGGAAAAGGTGAGTTCGAGATGGGCAGAAACAGAAAAAAAGGTCCGGTAAAAATAGACACGAACCATACATGGGCCCAGCGGAAAAAGATTCACGATCAAAGCATGACAATTCAAGGTACGATCATAGATCGAGGAAGAGAGAGTCGGGCTCATCATCAAGGTTTGGGAATGATCGTAACACACGAGAGTCACGTGATGATGATATAAACTTGAAGGCAAGATTTGGTGGTTATAATTTTAATGTAAGCACTTCCGAGCTCGTAGCTATTTTAAGAGGCATGGGTGATAAGGTGCGGTGGCCAAAGAAATGAGATAAAATCCAAACCGGCGCAATCTTGAGCACTGGTGCGAATTTCACAACGATCATGGTCATAAAACGGTAGATTGTAGGTTGCTACAAAGTGAAGTTGATCATCTTTTAAAGCAAGGATATCTCACCGAATTATTCAGTGAAAAAGGTAAGCAAGCATACATGAAGAATAGGCAGGAGCCCCCAAACCGCCTTTTCCCAAAAAAAACCATCAATATTATTAGCGGAGGTGAAGAAATCAATGGCGTGACATACACGGCAGCCAATAAAGTTTCCAAAGTCACAATTACCCACGGGAAGCGGGTGCGGCATGTTTTAGAGGAAGAAAATATTACGTTTGATGATGCAGATGCGGATGGCGTATTAACTCCACATAACGATGCACTGGTAATATCTCTACTTGTAAATGACACTAATGTGAAACAAGTTTTGGTTGATCCAGGTAGTTCCGTGAATATTATTCTGCTAAGAGTACTACATGAGATGCAATCCGAAGATAAATTAGTAACAAAAGCACATACTTTGTCTGGATTCGACAATTCTAGCATCGTGACATAAGGGGAAGTAATACTTACTACATTCGCAGAAGGAGTTGTCAAAGATGCAAAGTTTCAGGTGGTAGAGATGGAAATGGCTTACAACATAATTATCGGGAGGCCATGGATCCACGAGATGGATGCCATTCCGTCGACCTTACATCAAGTTATTAAATTTCCATCACCATGGGGAATATGTCAAATCCGTGGGATCAACAGACATGCAGGAGCATCAACTCCGTAGCAGATTTGAGTACGAGAACCGAAGAAAAATAGCCATTACAGAATCTAATTGAGGATACCATAGCACAAACCTCAATTGAACAAGGGCGAACAGATGTGGATTCAAGGCCCGATTCCATTCAAGAACCAAAGGAGAATGAAAATATCAAAACAACGATTGAAGAACTGGAGGCTGTAATATTATTTACACAATGGCCTGAAAGGAAAGTCTACATAGGGGCCAATCTCAACCAAGACATGAAAGGTAAGTTGATTAAATTTTTGAAAGCTAACGTGGATTATTTTGCTTGGTCCCATTCTGATATGACAAGAATACCACCGGAGGTAATGACTCACAAGTTAAATGAAGACCGGTCATATTCACCTGTCAAACAAAAGAAGAGAAAATAAGGAACTTTCAAAAATCAGGTAATTCAAGATGAGGTCCAAAAATTATTAAATATTGGGTCTATCCGCGAGGTAAAGTATCCTAATTGGTTAGCTAATACTGTTGTGGTACCAAAAAAGAATGGTAAATGGCGAGTTTGTGTAGATTACACAGACCTTAACAAAAAATTTCCTAAAGATTCTTTTCCATTACCACATATAGATAAACTAATTGATACTACTGTAGGACAAGAGTTGTTAATCTCTTTAGATGCGTATTCAGGATACAACCGGATCAAAATGGATCCTATAGATGAAGAAAAAAATTCATTTATAACAGACAAGGGGACTTACTGTTATAACGTAATGCCTTTTGGTCTTAAAAATGCTGGTGCAACATATCAAAGACTGGTGACCAAAATGTTCCAAGAACATTTGGAAAAAACTATAGAGGTCTATATAGACGATATTCTCATTAAAACTCAACATTCAGGGGGCCATATATCACACTTGTCAGATACATTTACGATCTTGCGTAAATTCATATGAAACTAAATCCTGAGAAATGTGCATTCGGTGTTGCATCAAGTAAGTTTTTGAGTTTTCTTGTTTCTAACCGTGGTATTAAAGTGAATCCCGCGCAGATTAAAACCATTGAAGAAATCTTTGACATGTTTACAAGTAAAAAAGAAGTACAGAGGTTGACGGGAATAATTTTAACCTTGGGGAGATTTATTTCCAAATTATCAAAAAAATACTTTAAATTCTTTTCAGCTCTTAAAAAGCAAGATCAGTTCAATTGGACTGAGGAATGTGAACAGGCACTCAAAAATTTAAAGACATACCGGTCAAATCTGCTATTGCTCGCAAAACCCAAGGTTGGAGAAAGATTGCTCATTTATCTTGCCGTCTCAGAAGTAGCGGTGAGTGATGTTTTAGCTCGTGAAGACCAAGATAAACAATCTCCAATTTATTATGTCTGCGGAGATGCGGTATCCTCAATTAGAAAAGCTTGCACTTGTACTAATCATGGCATCTAGAAAATTAAGGCCTTATTTCCAGTGTCACCCTATTGCCATAGTAATTGCTTACCCATTACGCAATATATTACACAAGCACGAATTGTCAGGTAGATTAGCTAAATGGGATATAGAATTAAGCGAATACGATATCACTTACCAGCCCAGAACCGCAATAAAACTCAGGTCTTAGCAGATTTCTTGGTTGATTTTAGCCAAGGGACACAATTAGAAGCCGAAAAAGAATTACAGGTGTTCAACGGGTCTAATCCAGGAATTTGGACCTTATTTACTAATGGCGCATCTAACGTGAAGGGAGCAGGTCTGGGAGTTATTTTGGTGCCACCTACGGGTGAAACCATTCGTCAAGACATAAAATGCCATTCTATAACTAACAATGAGGCAGAGTATGAAGCTGTGATTGCAGGTTTGGAACTGGCACGAGAACTTGGCATTAATCAAATTGTAATCAAAAGCAATTCACAACTCGTAGTTAACCAAATTTTGGGGACTTATACAGGCAGGGAAGCCCGAATGCAGCAATACTTAGAAAAGGTACGGGATTTGATCAGATAATTTCAAACCTGGAAAGTCACAGATACCAAGAGATGAAAATGTCGAAGCAGATACCCTAGCCAATCTCGCATCTGAGTCAGATGTGGCAAGCAATGAAAATGCTTCCGTAATTCATTTTTTTCATTCAATACTCGATCCAGACAAAAATGACGTAAATTTCAATAACTTAACCTGGGATTGTAGAAACGAGATTGTCGCTTTTTTGCAGTATGGTACCGTCCTTGAAGATAAGAAAAAAGCTCACGCGCTTCGAAAAAAGACTACTCGATATTGTTTAAAGCAAGGTAATCTTTATAGAAAAATATTTGGTGGTCCCTTAGCAAGATGCCTCAGGCTTTCTCACATGGAATATGTAATGAGAGAAATACACGAGGGGCATTGTGAAAATCACGTAGGAGGAAGATCACTGGTAAGAACCATGATTAGAGCAGGCTATTATTGGCCTAAAATGGAAGAGGAAGTGGAGAACTTCGTGACTAAATGTGATAAGTGCCAAAGATATAGTAACAACATGCATAGATCTGCGAAGTTGTTACATCCGGTCATTGCACCGTGGCTTTTTATGAAATGGGGAATGGATATCGTGGGTCCACTACCACAAGCAAAAGGACAGGTAAAATTCCTACTTGTGCTCACTGACTACTTTACCAAATGGGTAGAAGCAGGAGCATTTAAACACGGGAAAAGGAAGTCCAAGATTTCATTTGGCAAAATATCATATGTCGATTCAGTGTCCCAAAGGAAATCGTGTGTGATAATGGCCCACAATTTATAGGCGCACAAATCACAGAATTTTTAGAAAGTTGGCAGATCAAAAGGATTACGTCCACGCCTTACCATCTGGTGGGTAATGGACAATCTGAATCAACAAATAAAGTCATTGTCAACAATTTGAAGAAACGATTAGAAAAATCTAAAGGCAATTGGCCAGAATTGCTACCTGGTGTTCTATGGGCGTATCGCACAACAACGAAAACAAGTACAGGTGAAACACCATTCTCATTGGTGTACGGAGCTAAAGCCTTAATTCCGGTTGAGATAGGGAAACCAAGCACGAGGTATATGCAGGCATCAGAAGAATCTAATGAAGAAAAAATGTGCACAAACCTTGACTTACTTGAAGGAAGAAGGGAAGATGCATTAATAAGAATGGCAGCACAAAAGCAAGTTATGGAACGATATTACAATCGAAAGGCACTACTAAGATACTTCAAGATTGTGGACTTCGTATTTAAGAAAGTTTTCAATCCACGAAGGCAGCTAATGCGGGAAAATTAAGTCCAACTTGGGAAGGACCTTACAAAATTCATGGTATTGCGGGGAAAGGAGCATACGAACTGGAATTAATGGATGGTAAGATATTACCCTCACACTGGAATACTGTTCACCTAAAGAGATATTATTAGTACCCACGGGCAGGTATCCTCATTTTAAAATTTTGTTTTTGAATTGTAAAATTTTACTAACGATTTTAGATGATAGGCAAAAAGTTAACCCGTACTAAATGATGAATCACGACCTGCAAGGCACGTGGAATAAATTAAAATTCTCGGTCTAGGGTTACACCTATTCTGATAGAAATTGATACAGGTTAAGCAGTCTACATCTATAATCGTACCTCCGAGTCCCGTATGTTTTATTCCTTTACAAGAATAAGAGGAATAGTCAAGTGCTCGAGACTTCATACTTCAAAGCTCAAACACTTGGGGGACTATATGATATATACTTAGACAAATATATAAAGAAGGCAAAGAAGATTGAGAAATAATCAAAAGTTCAAGCCTAAAATGTCTACTCATTGAAAGGATCAAGTGCAGAGCAAAAAGTCAAGTACAGAGCAAAGTTACGAGCCAAAGCCAAAGAAAAACCTACCTTATCTTAGTTAGTTTAAAAGGCAATGTAATGAAAACCTTGTGTATTATTCAAAATACGGAAACAGGTTACAAATAAAAACCTTGTGTATTATTCAAAATACAGAAACAGGTTACAAATAAAAACCTTGTGTTTTATTTCTGAAATAGGTTACAAATAAAAACCTTGTGTTTTATTTCCTTTTTTGAACTCTGTTGTAAGAAAAACAGTTACGATGAAGTTATAGAAGTTACTCAAATACATGTAAGATGTTATTTAAAGCTTGACAAAGTTCAAATAAAAACTTGTCGAAGTTATTCAAAAAACGTGTGTATTCCTATTTCTTTTATCGTAAATTAACGCCATTATGAAGTTGAGACGTCTTTTTCATTAAGTGTTGAAATATAAAAAGGCCCTCTTTTATAAAATTCATGATTGATTCAAGTATTCATGAAGTAAAAAAGAAAGCATTTTGCAAAATAAAATGCAAGTTATTCAGTAAGTCCTTATAATATAAAGGCAAGAATAAATAAGACAAAAGTTCAAAAATAGCCACAAAAACTTCTTAGAATTTAAAAAGGCTTAAACTAAGTATGAACTTAGTCATGAGCCGAGAGTTACTTATACAAAATGCCCCGAAAATGGTCCGGGGACTTAATATTTACAAATCCTTAAAAAAGATCAAGGGTTACAACCATACCTCACCAAAGAGAAAAAAAAGAGTCACACATCATTAACTTGTCACTGAGGAGTAGAAGAAGGAACCAAAGCAGGATCATCAGCAGGAGCGGGTTCAACTTGACTCGAAGGAATTGGAGAACTCACCATACCCATATCATCTCCAATGTTTTCAGAAGTTTCAGCCACGGGAGAAGAAAAATCTTGACATTGCTGAGTCTTTTCAATAGTCTCTTTGATCTTGGCCAACTCAGACTCAAAATTAAAAATTCTCCTGGCTAACTTCAACAAGGGTATCATGGCGAGAATTCAAAAATGCCCAACTCACTTCGATTGCGGTTTTATCTTCAAGGATCTCGTAATCTCTTTCCCAGTCAGCAATTTCACTTTTCAGCTTTTCATTTTCAGCCAAGGCAGTATCATAGGAAGTTTGAAGAGAAGCATTGGAACTCTCTAAGGAATGAACTTTCTCAGAAGACTCCCGGAGGTCTTCCTGAGTTTGAGTCAAAGTCTGCACGAGTTCACCAGCATATGCTTATTTTTTACCCAAGAGAGCCTTCAACTCTCTGATCTCTTCACTTGCCTTGGAAAGTTGCTCGAAAAAAGAGGTTTCCAGATGAGCCTTTTCCTTATCTGCTTGACTTGCGGAAGCTTTTTCAACCGCCAACTCTGAAGTTAAAGCCCTCACCTGCTGCTCTAAGGTACACTTACTTTCTTCTAATGTCTCCACGTCAATTTGAAGACTTTCACACTGTTCCTTCCAATTATCCGCCTCCACTTGTTAGTCACGCACTAGTTGCTCTGAGAGGGTAACCCTCTTCATCATCTCTATGCCAATTAAATTGACCTTAAAAAAGAGAGGAGAAATGTGAGAACTCTGAAAATAGAAAATGGATAAAGTAAAGCTTGAAAAAGGGATACCTTTAAAGAAGCATGCACTATATCATTCATCAAGGTCAAAGAACTGTGGCTATCAAGATTAGCTCTTTCAACTGGACCAATCAAAGGCTTTAGCCACACGTCAGCTTGACCTGATTTCCTTAAAAGGTTACCTTTAGCAGGGACTTCAATGGTGACTTGCCTCATAGCAGCACCCCTACTTGAGGAACCAACCTCAGTGTGATGAACAGGTATAGGGGGAATTGTTGAAGGAGGAATTGTAGAAACAGTCAAAACAACCTGGGGAGGAACTGTAACAGCCACAACTGGCAAAGGAGGTATCACAAGAACGGGAGTAGAAAAAGAAGCAAGAGGTGCTTCATCAGAAATCGGACCTAAACTTTCACTACCAAACCCGCGGTTAAAAAACTGCTCAACAGAATCATGAGCAGCAGCGGGAACATCATCAACATCATCATCAGGGATTACCATCGGGGCTTCAACAGACTCGATAAGAGGAATAAAACGGGGGGGAGATGTTTCATCATCAGAAATGATACATCTACGAGCTCGTGGTCTTGTTACCAAGGAACACCCATCTTCCTCTTCTTCAGAGTCTTGGTCATTAGCAGCTTTTCTTTTCGATGAAGAGCCCAAAATTATCTCTTGGGCCCTTTCCAAAGAAATACAAGAAGCTACGACTGCATCAGTACTAATCCCTCGAACTGCAAATCCTGATAGAAAGAAGGATTAAAATAAGTTCTGAAAAAAGCAATATAAAAAAAACTCTTACCATGAGTTTTCATTTTCCAACCAAATCATTGGGAAAGAGTCTTATAAGATCTACCCTCTATTGGGGCAGTATTCAACAGCTTTCCTACCCAACCACGGAAATTGAGAATTTCATCAATAATTCTTATGGTTGATGGAAAAGAAAAGGAAAATTAGGATAATAATAATCAAAATTGTGGAAAAAAGGTACGAGAAAGTTATTAAAAAAAACTCACGTACAAAATTTCACTTCTCGGGGAAGGGAACATTTCTATCACCCACCAAACCAACAGTGGGAGCAGGAACAAACCTGGCATACCAGCCACGGTCTCTGTCATCCTCTGGACTTACCAGAACTCTTTTGCTCCTTGCTACTAAAGTAAAAACACCTTGGCAAAAGAGTCTGGGGGGGATAAATGTGAATTAGATGGGAGAAAGTAAAAGACACACCGGCTATGTTAGTCAAATGCCTCAAACAGGCAAAACCCTCCACACTATAGGGCCAATTTGACCTAAGCAGACGTCGAAAAAATGACAGAATTCTAGGATAACAGGATCAATAGAAGGTTTGAATCCTAAGGTAAAAGGATATGTATAGACAAAGGAAAATCCAATTAAATAGGAGGTGATTCTTTGATTCGCATTGGGAATTATGATAGGAAAGTCATGACTCCAATGGCAGTCTTTGAGAACTAAAGAAATCAGACCTTCAGTGATCTGAGTTGAGTAGATATCAACACGATCTAAAGAGGACACTTGATTTCTAAGGGACTCTCTATCATTATAGAAAGATAGTTCCGCTGGAACTATTTCCTCCACTAAAGGTTCACGAAGAGGTTCAGAGGATTCCTTACCTCTAGAAGAAGACCTTTGTGAAAGAGAACCTCTGGTTCTAGAAGAGGGGCTGGAACTAGATGAAGGAAGAGAAGAACCACGTATGGATGAAGACCCTAAATTACATAGTCTACCTCCTCTTCTACTCCTACTAGGGGCAAGAGGAAAGCTATCAACTATGGGGACTCTCCTAGGGTTAGGGTTTGATGAAGCCATGACAGTACGCAGAAGGTGAAGAACAAGAATTGAATATTCTAAAAACGTTACGAGGAAGATGGAAAAAAGAATTGAATATTCTGAAAGCTTTGAACTTTATGTGAGAAAGACAAATATGAAAACTATATTTATACTAAGAAACAACCGTCAAAGGAAAAGATGCAATGATGGAAAGGTCAAAATGAGAACTGTTGCTTCATAATTGGTGAAGCCGTAAAAAGGCCTGAAAAAGCGCTGCAAAGTTGCAGAACCAGTAAAAAGATGCCACGTGTAATAAGCATTAAATGGAAGTGACAATTGAAGTGTCGATTCTATAATAGCATTAATGGCGGCAAAAATCCCGCTTGAATAAAATTCACTTCCCAAATATTCAATTGATGAATAAATGGCAAGTGGGGGGACTATCTATATTGGGAAAAATTGAGTTTATACATATCGAAGTGATTGAAAGATGACATGTCATGACATGATGGCTGGTCAAAGAATGATGATTAGCAAAGAGGCACGAGTTGCAACAGATACGAACAGAGGCACAAGCAGAGGCACAAGCAAATATTCAAAAGACTCGACGCTCGTACCTATTTAAATCCGAAAGTTAAGGAGAATAAATCTGACAGCACAAGAGAGTACAGATACAGTATTTAATAAGCATTAAATACTGAAAACATTACAGAATCTGTATTAAATTACAATGATTATGTAACGTAGCATTTAATGTCTTTAATTGTCTATAATGACCTTATTATGACAAAGGCAAAACGTATATCTTAGAGATAATTATAAAAAGGAGAAGACTGGTCATTTGTAAGGACACGAAATTTCAACTGGATATACTGATTTACTTTATTTTTTGATGTCTATCTTATTATTAGCAAAATCAATTTCCTTTATTCATTTTTTATTATCAGTAACCCGAGTTCTTCTAAAAATAAAGCTTTGACCGAAATTTCACTTTTTGGTTAAACAATAACTTTGCCAAATAAGCATATGTATGTACATTACCAAAAGATAGAATAATTCATTTAAGATATGAAAAGTGTGGCTCGCTCATTACTAATATTTTAAACAGTTTTCATAAACTTGAAGTCATTCATTATAATAATGTCTTAAAAGAGGTTAATCTCAATTTACCTCAACTTGACTCTTAGCTAGCTCTTCGCACTCCAAAGTAGTCCCATGATACCAATCTGCATTGACTAAAAATTCAACTCATATACTACTCAATTCATTATTCGATATGGCCCTAGGTCACCAAAATCCAAATTCCTAGCTTAGAGTAAAATCTTGACTCACCCCAATCATTTCCTTCAATCGTAGGTTATAAACACTATTCTAGTCTTACAAGACTCATAACTACTCATAACCACTATTTTACCTCTTCATTAGTGCCTAATTAACAACCCTCATTAATGCCCTTCAAACTAGATTTCACTCAAATTCATCATCTAATCATTCATCCTTGTCATAAATTTGACTCTTTCCGTTCACTTTTAGTCGTTCACTTTCAACTTTATATTCCCTTTAAGAAAAAATAAATGAATTATATATTTTATACTCCCTTCTCGTTCTTAATTTTTTGTTGTTGATGAACGTGCATTAATCTTTACCAAAAGATCACAATGGTGCATAAAGTTAATTACAAAGATTACCTTGTTGAAGCAGAGCTTGGCCATCGGGCTCTGCTATTGATGTTGTGTCATCCTCAACTTGAAACAGTTACATATGCTGGGATATATTATTGGGGTTGTTTGGTTTGAAAATAAGTTAGGGTTGGTATGTTGTATTAATTCTAAAATTATCAATTTTACTGCTTTATACTTATCGACGGATATTATTCCACCCGGTACTAATTTTAATCATGGGATAACTTATCCTAGAATTAGTAACCAAACATGGAATAATGCGATGCTATATTTTTATCCCGAAATTATTTTTGCTTACCCATATCATACTAGACAACAGGCCCTTAGTATGTTTATTTTCTTTATAAATTTCTCCAGTTAATTAAAGATTTTGAATTGCTTTTGTTCTCATGTGTTCAATAAATTATGCACTGTGTTTGCTTGAGAGAATATTTCAATTAATTAAGACTACTTTCTCCTATAGTATAAGTTTACGAAACATCCACGGAGAAGTAAGTTGAGCAGTTCCTTTTTTGTTAATTGAATCCTACGGTATTCTAAAACTCAGGTTCGATTAATCGAGATTTGTACGGCAAATATAAAATTTTACTTCATGAACAAAAGAACTAGAGAATTAACTGAGATACCTAATATCCAATACAACGGTAACTAACTAATATTGTTACTTACGCGGATTGGTTTGAACTTATTTCGTTGGTCCGTTCCAAAAAGAATGATCACTTTCTAAATATGAAAACAATTTAGCATAAAGTTCCAATTTTATAACCACAAAAATAATCTTGCATATTTACCACAAGTTTCAAAAGAAATATAGTCATACAAATATTATGACTTATTTAGGACCATAAATTCTAAAATATATCACTTTTTTCTTAAAGTACTCCAACATAAATTGAAATGGTTGGAGTAGTCTATGATAATTCAGAAACAATCTGCTGGTGGGTTCTTGGGTCACCAGAAGCAACAACATTAAACATATCCTTTGGAATGGAAGACATTGGAGAAGGTTGCCAAGAGAGTTGATTTCCTTGCCAATCAGTTATAATTCCTCCCGCACTCACCACTATAGGAATCAGCCCTAGAAAACCACATGGATCAGCAGCACTATCAACGACGACTTGCAACATTCCAGCAGCCAATTCAGAGTAAGCAACACAGTTGCCGTTGAAAAAGGTTTCTCCAACCTTGTA
Source organism: Nicotiana glauca (assembly GCA_026770625.1). Lineage (NCBI taxonomy): Eukaryota > Viridiplantae > Streptophyta > Magnoliopsida > Solanales > Solanaceae > Nicotiana > Nicotiana glauca. The sequence continues at coordinate 39,139 of MU670843.1, forward strand.
TGCCAACCGATCATACGCAACTTTGGCATCTTCGTTGTAATCTGGTTCCTTGATATCAACATATGCTTGTCCCAAGTTTTCGCAAGCTCGAGTGCTAACACGTTCCCCGTTCCTAGTAGTGACGCCACCCGTCCTCCCAACGGTTTTGATTCCTGCTATGGGGTTATTGATGCAACCAATAACTGGTTTTCCATTGTGAAGTAGAGCAATCAATGTACCAAATGTGGGCAATAAACCATCTGTTGTACCATTAATAGGATCCAAAACCCAAACAAACTCTGGAATTTCAACTGGTCCATTACTACAGCAGTTATTCCATCCACTTTGTTTCCCGTACACAGCGTGACCGGGTAAATCTTTTAGGATAACTGAGATCATAGCTGTCTCTACTTCAGCGGCAGTGCTTGTCTTCCATAAAACGTTAGTTTCACAAGACTTGAGCACGTTGCCCCGAGCCAAATAGTGGCTCAGAATGATTTCTGCAGCAGCGTCCATAGCCTTATTGGCAACATCAGCAAGAAGATCATCTAGTTTGGTGTTGGTAAGCAGCAAAGGTTCTCGTTTGCTACAATAACTCGAACACGTGGACATGTTTTTTATATTATATAAGTTTCACTGCTGGAACAAAAAGAAGTGATACCGGCAACTACTTTTTATGGGCTTAAATAGGGAAATCGAGCCTTAAAAAGCCCTAAACCTAAAAGGAATTGGATTCCTAATCCCAATTTGTCCCGGATTGTAAGAGGAGTTCACCGAGGGAGCTCTAACTGACCCTCTTGTTTTCCATTTTCTTTTTGAAATTTGATTTGGATTTGAAGTAGAAACCTTAATTAACAAAAAACGGAAACTATCTAACTAACCGTCCACCTAATCTCTTAAATTAAAACTAACCAGCGAATGTATAATATATGTATAATTTGTGTATAATATGTGTATAACTCTGTGTATAATTTATGTATACCGATAAGAAAAAGTAAACAATGAATCTAACTGGCTATTTATATAACAATCTCGTAGATTTTTCCGACCTAAACTTGGCCCTAAAGTTGATTTGCATAAAGCCTCAGTCTATTTTATTTGTAACCAATAGATTCTAAATTAGATTTTTTTTTTGTATGCTAAATTGTATGTGGATTGTATATTTTTTGCAAAAATTCTCTCACTACTTTTTGAAAATCCAGATATCCAGTTAAAGAGGACAATAAGTGTATATGGAAAAAAAATTCCCTTCTATAATTTACTTGGTCTAATTCTATGTCGTTGTGCCTTCTATCGATTTTTGTTTCTGACTTAATAAAATACCTACCTTAATAATATGTAGATGTTAGAATAGGAGTAACTTGAGCTGAAGTAACTGGAGTTAGTAATTGTAGTTAGCAGTCAATTAGAGTTAGCTAACTAACTAATTATAGGAAGGGTTAGTTGTAGAGTATTGTAGTTAGATCTTGACAAATGTACATGAGTTGTTAGTTGATTATAGGCAGTTAACACTGTATAAATACAGATACAAGGAGAATGATAATTAAGCTCTCTCATTTTCAGAATATCGTAGCCCGTTTGTTCATTTGTCTCTCTCATTCATTTCTCTCTTGATCTCCATTAAAGCAAAGCTTGAACTCTGTGGAGAATGGGATAAATTCACATGGTATCAGAGCCTTACGTCTGTTAGTACACTCAATTTTGATCCTTAGATTCATAATTTACTAGCTGAAGATGGCGACTGGTAACAGTGAGCCAGAGAAATTGAGCCACAATCACCCGCTATTTATGCACTCAACAGACACTTCAGGTACTGTTTTGATATCTCTTCAATTGACTGGACTAGAGAATTACTCCATGTGGAGTCGTGTAATGCAAATCGCAATCTTAGGTATGAACAAACTAGGGTTCATAGACGACACCTGTAAAAGGGAAAGCTTTGGTCTAAATCTGGTTGATTTATGGGAGAGATGTAATGCAATCGTCGTGTCATGGATTATGAACTGTGTGTCAAAGGAATTATACAGTAGAATAGTATATTCCACAAATGCAGCATCAGTATGGGAGGATTTGAAAGAGAGATTCGACAAAATCGACTGTTCTAGAATTTTTTATCGGAAAAGGTCCAAATATGCCCGTGAACTATGAGAAATAGGAAAAATATGTCCGTCGTTTATAGTTCGGCCCAAATATACCCATTCCGTCCAATAGTTGGGCATATATGCCCTTATTTGACGGAAACCTGATTTAGTTTTCTTTTTTTAATTTATTGATACCAAATTAACCAAACCCAATATAAAAATAACCCACCCGACCTGACCCATGTCCTAATTCGACGGGCATATTTGTCCTATTTCGCATTGTTCACGGGCATATTTGTAATATTTCGCATAGTTCACGGGCATATTTGTGCTATTTCGCATAGTTCACGGGTATATTTGTCCTATTTCGCATAGTTCACGGGCATATTTGTCCTATTTCACATAGTTAGGTGTCATTATTAGATTGTTTGTGCAGTACATGACTGATGGTCTGCTTCTAAGGGAAACACTCAAAGATCCCGATCTTGAAAAATATCCGAGAAAGCTGAAGTTACACTTAGCTAGTTCCAAGCTGAAGTAAGAAAAAAGAAAAAGAAGATGAAGCCAAATGGGGAAGGAGTCCCTGTACCAAATGCTGAAATTTAGCATAAGTTGGCTAATTATGAATGACTATTATGCACAAAAATATTGATTTTTGGTGAATGTTATCTTGGTTTAACTATTTATTCAGTAGTGTTGCTGTTGATGTTAGCATAATACTAGATGTTAACTCGTTATTTTTGTGACTGTTAGCTTACAGTTGTGGTTACTGATTATCTCTGTTTTGAAGTTGTTTTGATTTGGTCATAATTTCCTCTCAGTTAGCTTACAGCAGTT
>MU670844.1:3869-29839 GCA_026770625.1 Nicotiana glauca
AAATTCATATTCGAACTGCTATATAACAGATTAACTGCTTTAAGTGGTGTTCTGAGATGGTCTGGCTGGCCTTGTCTTCACGAGAGGCGCCATCACGACTGGGTTTGGAAATTGGGTCGTGACAATATCTTCTGCTGTTGGTTTAAATCTGGTGTTGCGAAGCTGTGATTGAATTGTTGTTCTGATTCCTGTTGCTGTTGTTGACCTAGAGATCTAATTCTCTTTCTTCTCATATTTTCTGCTCAGGTACACAGTTATTCTCACTGATGTAGTTTCGAGTTTGAGCAATGGAATAGAATGTTCATCTGCTGTTTCAAGTTTTTTAGCAATATATATGTACTGATCTTATTTATATATAATCTAGCTAAGACAATTTGTATTCATTAGGAATATTCAAGTTTGTAATTGGAATATAATTTTTCGGACTGCTTTACTGATATTTGGATTATAATTGAATTGTGTTTGTAATAATGCTTTAATAGAACTTAGAATCTATGGTATTAATGAGGTAACTGTTAGATATAGGATAATTTCGGACAATTAATATGTAATAAAAATTTGGAAATATTTCGCTGATTTCAAGTTATTATTCAGCTTAGTATAGTTTTGATTGTTAGAAAACGGTAAGTAGAATAATAATTTCAGGTGCTTTTAGTTGTAATGACATTTTCAGTAATTAAATTATAGTCTGTTTTGTTTTTAAAAAATTATGCCTTTTTGCTTGGTTCCTATTTTACTAATATCCAGAACTCATAGATAAATAGATAAATAAACAAATTTGAACATAAAATTAAAAGGTTCTGTTAATTTTCTNATGCCTAAGGCCTACTATTGATAGACTTTTAATAGCATACGTATATTGGGTCTGTTGAGACCACAAATCTAAAAAATATATATTTGAGTTTGTTTATACACAATAAATGAAAATATTCATATAATGAATTAGTTAGAACTTTTCTTTTGTTTTAGAGACAATCCTTTAATAGAAAATTTAACATAGTTTATGTTTAGCCTTTAATAAAAAATATAAATGAGACGAGCCTCGCCAAATCAAATACATAATTGTTGGGCCCTCAATAATTGTTTACTAAAAAAAACTTAGAAATAGGAGGACCGTTTAGCAAATTTCATGGTCTTCCTCAAAGTTAATAAACACGTAGTTGCTTTAGGCACGAGTATTAATAATATTATTTTTCCAAATACGGGTGTACATTTATGTGACCCAAATCCAAATCTCAACGAAGTCGAAATGTGTTAAAAGCCACGGGCGTACTGGTACGGCGTGGTTCGAGATATATTTTCACGACGTTGTAATTCCTGTAAAATAAACAATAAATATAATAAAACAGGTTATTAATAAAAGGCACATAAAATAGAACATGTACTGAAATCAAATAAAAATCAAATACAACAGTTGAGCGACCGTGCTAGAACCACGGAATCCGGGAATGCCTAATACCTTCTTCCGGGTTAACAGAATTCCTTATCCGGATTTCTGGATTCGCGGACTGTTAACAGAGTCATATTTTCTTCGGTTCGGGATTCAACCGATAACTTGGGACACCATTAATCTCCCAAGTGGTGACTCTGAATAAAAATAATAAATAAATCCCATTCTGACTGTCCTTTAATTGGAAAAACTCTTTTATTATACTCTTCGCGGGGTGTATAAACTCGTAAAAAGGAGGTGTTACAAATTCTATGAACCTAGAGCTCTGATACCAACTTGTCACAATCCTAGTTCATCGATCGTGAATATGTCGTGATGGCACCTAGTCCCCACGACCAGGTAAGCCAAGTATTGCAGAAAAGATATAATAATTGCGAAAAAAAAACAATTAAAACTGAACATATGAAAAATAACAACTGAGTATAAGGCCGTTCGGCCTGTACAACTCTAAGAATATGCGGAAGTCTACACCTAAATCCCAAAACGCGGAAACTCACGGGAAAACACAGGCTAATAGAATTCCAGTAAGTACTCTAATCTCTAGCCCTCTCCTCAACTGTCCAATGGGTCACCTGGGATACCGTCCCGTAGTCTAACTCTCGTACCAGTATCATAGAATCTCCCGGGATACCGTCCCGTAGTCCAATAATTATGTGCAGGGGATGTCCCGGGATACCGCCCCGTAGTCCCAAAATAAAAGTGCAGGGGATCTCCCCAGATACCGTCCCGTAGTCCCAAAATAAAAGTGTAGGGGGATCTCCCTGGATACCGTCCCGTAGTCCCAAAATAAAAGTTCAGGGGGATCTCCCGAGATACTGTCTCGTAGTCCCAAAATAAAAGCGCAATCACAACCAGAAACACACCAACGGGTAAGTATGAAAAACGGAGTAGCAGATAGAACTAGCCTAGCATGCTTCACGTAGTACAATTGAACAACTTAAGCAATTAGGCAATTATGTCAGTTAGACATGCTTTCCTAGTCTAGAGAAAGTAATAAGCTTCAAGTAAGATAAGGCAAATAAGAAATAAAGTTAAATATTAATAACTTAAGTAAAACTGGATTTTTCATCAATCGGCTCAAGTACGCGCTCGCCACCTCGCGTACAAGGCACTCAAATATCAAGAACAAATCCTAAGGGGAAGGGTCCCCCACACAAAGTTAGACTAGCCACTTACCTCGATCCGGCTCAAAATCAATCCAACACCACGTTCTTGCCACGAGAATCCAACTCCAAATGGCTAAAATCTATTCAATTCAATTACACATCGTAAATAATATTTTTGCAAACAACCAATTCCACTATAAAAATTAAAGCTAGGGCGCAAAAATAGGTAAAATGACCAAAAATACCCCTCGGGCCCCACGTCTTGGAACCGGGTAAAATTTACATTTCCAGAAACCTCGCACTCTCACGAGTCTAACCATACCGAAATTACAAAATTTCCATATCATTTCAACCTTCAAATCAGTGATTCTATCCAAGAGGGTTTTCTACCCCCTTTCAACAAAATTCTCAGATTAAACACCAAAACTTGTAATAGATTCGAGTTATACAACCAAAATTGAGTTAAGAACACTTACCCCGTTGTTCTCCAAGAAAATCTGTCCAAAAATCGCCCAAACCGAGCTCCAAATCGTTAAAAATGGGAAATGGGAACAAAGTCCCATTTCCAAAACTTAAACATTCTGTCCAGACCTTTTTCCGCTTCTGTGGTCCAGGGACCGCTTCTGCGGTCCCGCTTTTGTGGAAAACTTAACCGCTTCTGTGGTCTCCTTCAAAGCTCGACCAACCGCTTATGCGGTCTTCCCATCGCAGAAGCGAATCCGCTTCAGCGGAACAATATTCGCTTCTGCGGTTCCTAGCCAAACGCCCACTTCCACTTATGCGGCTGCCTGGACGCTTAAGCGGCTCCGCTTCTGCGGCTCCAAAACCGCAGAAGCGAAAATACCAGAAGCAGCACGCCTAAAATCTTCGTAAGTCCAAAAATTCTCCGTTTAGCCACCCGAATTCATCCCGAGACCCCCCGGACCTCAACCAAAAGTACCAATACCACCTAATAACTCATTGAAACTTGTACCAATCCTTAAAACACCTAAAACAACACCGGAAATCCAATTAAATTAAAGATTCAAGCCTAAGAACTTCAAATTCCAACAAAACACGCTTTCGACCAAAAATCTAACCGAACCTCGCCCGAATGACCTGAAATTTTGCACGCACGTCCCAAATGACATGAAGGAGCTACAACAACTTCCAGAATTCAAATCCGACCCCCGTATCAAAAATTCACTATCAGACCGGAAACTTCAAAAATTCAAACTTTGGCATTTCAAGTCTAAATGAGGTATGAACCTCCAAAATACATTCCGAACACCCTCCCAACCCCGAAATCACCTAACGGAGCTAACGGAACCATCGGATTTCCATTCCGAGGTCATCTTCACACTGTTCCAAATATGGACCATTTTTCAACTCTTAAGCTCTCATTTAGGGATTAAGTGTCCCAAAATACTCCGAATCCTAACACCGAACGTCCCGGCAAACCAAAATAGTAGAAATGAACTTAGGGGAAACAATTAATGGGGGATCGGGGCAAAAATTCCAAAAACGACCGGCCGGGTCGTTACAGAAAGTCTACCCGGCCTTGTTGCTGACCCAACCTCGTTCTATTTGCTATGACTTCTAACAAAAAAGTGGGCCACGCATACGTGTGCACCATATATTTAGAAAATGCAAAAGGGAAGCGTAAGAAGATAGTTTAATATAGTTTAAATAATATCAAAGTGGTAAATAAACAACAATTAGCACATTAGTTCCACAAATACTGTAATATCAACAAACAATAAAGCCAAGCATAGATCATATTAACAAGCTCGAAATCTTAAACCCTGAACCGAAAGTTCTGGGTTCTTGTCCCCAGCAGAGTCGCCAGAGCTGTCACACCTCTTTTTCCTACCCCCGATAGGGAGATATAAGGGAGTTTTTCTAATTAAAGTGACAATCAAAACGTGATTATTTATATTAAATTCAGAATCGCCACTTGAGATAATTTATGATGTCCCAAGTCACCGGTTTAAAATCTCGAATCGAGGAAATTCACTCTTATTTATGATTTGCGAACACAGAAATTTAGGTAAGGATTTTTGTTAACCTAAGAGAAGGTGTTAGGCATTCCCGGGTTCCGTGATTTTAGCACGGTCGCTTTGATCATACTTGGCTTAATCAAATTGTCTAATTACTTATTTTAGAACCTATGTGCATTTGCTTCTTTTAAATAAGAAATTATCTTAAAACAAGTCATGCGCACGTGTACCCATTTATTTGGCGCGTCAAAAATCATGTCACGCGAACACAATTAATAACGCTTGGTTATTATTAAGAAAGTTTAGTTTAAATTGCGCGAACGCATACTCCGATTTTATTTTTAAAAATCATAATTATGTCACGCGAACGTGTCCACAATCACGACGATATATTACATGTGCCTAAAGCAAACTGCGAACATTTATTTTTTTAATTTCTAAGTTATAATATTAATGTGAGGGTCATAGACGATTTAATTATGGATGAAACATCTCAATCTATTTTTAAATAATTATGGTCAATTAAAGCGGTCTAAGGATGTTGCTATTTAAAGCTGATTTGAGCTTAATAAAAACCTATTAGTTGTAAAAACATTTGGGGTACATGTACTGGGTCTTTAATTATTTGGGGGGAAAACAGATCAACTACAGATCCAAACTACTGTAAAAAATGTCAAAAAAATAAATGGGGACTAATGTGAGTTGAGCTTAAAACAAAGCCCAAAAGCAAAACCCAAAAAAAAGGGACCCCAGACCCCAGACCCCATCAGGTCTGGTCTCGCCCACATCGTATTATTTGGGCTGATATAAAACCCAAAATGAAAGCCCTGAATATATCAAGACCCTTTAATATATTTATTACTCATATTTTTGCAACCAACAACTTATGACACTAAATTCTGAAAAAATTAACATGCTGAATCACTGTATGAAACAATTACACTAGCTAAATTAATTAAATCAAACACCATGACCTACTATGCCTAGGAGATGGAGTTTCAACCAATTTCAGTTTTTAAAAAAAAGGAAAAACTACTGAAATTAAAATCATGGTTGCAAACATGGCAAATCAATTAATTATAAACCATCACTATACAAATACTCCTAAAATCCAGCGAACTCCTAATAAAGAACAAATGCTATTACAACTTTTAAACAGTCTCGAGATTATCAGGCAGCAATGGAACAATCAAACTAACTTGAACATTTATACAAATAACTATTAATAGCCTAAAATATCTAGATTTTAGAATGTTTACACAAACATAATGCCAATCAAGTAAACTGCAAGTAACATACATATGAGAACTATAACCTTAACATTCAAACTTATTATTACACAAATAAAACCAAGTAAAAAATGTTGTACATCTTCATTTACCATTCAGAAGTTCATGAGAGTACCTGGATACCAAAGGCAAAACAAAAATGTGCAGATCTCAGCAAAAGCAAAAGTGTGAGCAAGGTAGCAAATCAACATCAATACTCAGCTTCCTTAAACTATATTTTAAACCCAGAAAACCAGAAATCCCATAAAATCTTTCTAAATTATTACTAAAGGAAAAAAATTAGAAACCATTCGAGCCAATTTCAATGAAGTAATGCAGAAAATTTTACTTCTTTTTTGGGTTCAGAATCTGTTTTAGGAGTGAACGGAAGGTTCTATATATAGCCCCTAAAGAGTGCCATGTGCTGAAAAGGATAGGGAATTATTCCCTTCAGCCACAAAGCATCTTTTAACCAACTTGGACAGTTGGCTGCCCCTTATTAGTTTTAGCATTTTGTGCTAACCAAATAAGGCCAACTGCCCCCTATTCTAGAACCTTCCAGTAGGTTTTTACCTATTATGTTTACCCAACCTTCAAATAAACCCCTTAAGTTTTACTTTTATTTAATTAGGACCCTAGGAGTTTCCAAAAATTTACAAACCTAGGTAAACAAAGGCAAATGGACCAATATCAGTAAAATAAATCAAACAACAAAATGTTATGTAAATCAAATTAAACTCTAAGAGACAAAAAATTAAGGATGAACGGTTATGGAGAATTTAAATCAAACTAATAGCACAAAGTCCTAAAATCTAAAACATGCCATTAAACACCAGAATATAAAAGAAACATCAAAACAAGAAGAACCAGAAATAAGAAAAGAAAATCATGATATTTAGCCTAAACAACTAAGAATCTAAGCAAGTATGCAATAAAACAAATAAAAACCCAATTAATTCAAACTAATACTCAAACAAGTTTAGACAAGAAAACAATTTAGCATTAAAGAAAAATCAAAAAACAAACATAGAACAAAAACCAAAGAGGAAGAGCTAGGGTACTAGTTTACCGGACAGAGCCGATGACTGAAATGACCCAATCGAACAAAGAAGGTGACGACCATGGCCATGAACAGGATTTGGTCGAGAAGAAGTGACCCTCGAAACAAGTTAAAACTCACATTAGTCAATGGTTCTTAACAAGAACGATTTCTTAACACGAGTCTCGAGTCAAATCGAGCTATGGGAGGCAAGAAATCAGAATTAGGGTGGGATTAGGGTTTTCCTCCAAATTTTAGATCTGGATTTCGGGGAGTTTGATTGGGTTTTTGGTAGGATGATTGATAGATTATTGTATAGGGGAGGCTGTGGAGTGTAGAGGAGGAGTTTAGTGGTGTTTGGCGATGTGTCGCCGCCGTAAAATTAATTTCGGCAGGCGGTGGCTAGGGTTTGGGCCGTTGTTAGCGTGATAGCGAATTGGGGCAGCTAGGGTTAGGCTTTGGTGAATGAGATGGGTGACTGAGGGGGTATGAGGGATCCTGAGGGGGGGTTAGGATATATGCATATATGGAGGTGGAGGGTCAGTTCCCATCTGTTCGATCAAAAGAGATCAACGGATGGGATTCGATGGTCATGAAACGGTGTCATTTGGTTAAGGAATGTTGGACCAGATCTGGGTAGGGTTATTGGGCAGGGTGAAAATGGGTTAAGGGAATTGGGAAAAATTAATTGGGCCAATTAAGATTTGGCCCAATATCAAGACCACCTCTTTTCCATTTTGTTTTCTTTTTCTTTTTTAATTAATTAAAAATTTAAATTAAATTTCTAAATTAATTTAAATTATAAAATTAAGTTAATTATCGAACTATAATATTTATAAAAATTAGTTGCTCCTAGATTTAAATAGAAAATTACTAATTTAAAATTAAAAGCTAAAAATGTACAAGTGAAATAATTTTTGTGATTTTCATCTTAATAAAGTAATTAATTAAATAATTAATTCTAAAAACATGAAAAAAATATATCAATGCAATGTATGATATTTTTGGTATTTTTTTATGATTTTAATAAAAATAAACATGCACAGAAATGCAAACAATTAACAAAAAATCCTACAAAAACCCTATAAAATTGCAAACAATTGGGAAAAATATATTTTTTAAATTTGTAGGAGTATTTCACATAGGAAAAAAATTACGTGCTCTCAAAGGTATCATAAGAGAGGGATCTTATGTTTACGGTGCTCTTGAATAGGACGTCCCTTGTTCATTCCGACACATACATTTGAAGTTTTAACTAACTTCCAAATGAAAAAATAAATTATTATATCATTCAGACAAGAAATAAGATAAAAACAAAAAGGACTTTTATTTATTCCTTCCATCATTAAAAGTACATCTACATAAACATTCATTTGCTTAAGTAAATAAAGCTGCCAATGCATGAGGCTAACTTGTACAACTTATTTTCACGAGGCTGATCATGCAGTCCCCGATCCTGATAAGACATTGATCATGGTTCTAACAGTCCCCGATCTTCGTAACACTTTTAGTGCCTCAGTATATAATTTCCCCCCTATTGGTTGGATGTTAACTATGAGAATTCGAACACTGGGAATCTCGCTATCACCGATGACCACTTCTTTGTAGTATGTTTTACATTGTTGCCTCAGTAGAAACCTTGCCAGAAAAACCCATCTGAGACAAAAATTGGACGACGGAAAAAAGAGTGCAACACATACTTTCATAATTAGTTGGGATCTTCAACAATAATACCTTTTGAGGTTAGTTAAGTTCCAATTATTTGGCAATTTAACTCCATCTTGAATTTCCAATTGATATGAACCTTTACCGGTTATAGTAGAGATCCGGTAAGGTCTTTCCCACGTTGATACCATATTCCCATCGTTAACTTATCGAGTATTTTGGGTTACCTTCCTCAAAACCAAATCACCGACGTTAAAGTATCGAAGGTGTGCTCTACGGTTGTAATATCTTTCCATTCTTTGATTTTGTCCCGCCATAGTCACATATGCCAGATCCCGATGTTCTTCATCCAATTTGATCAGCAATTCTTCATTATTTGCTTATTCATTTGCTCGGGATTACCTTATGGTCAGTTCCCCAATCTTCACCCGGATCAGAGCTTCTGCACCGTATACGAGTAAAAATGGTGTTTCACTAGTGCTCAATTTCATCATTGTTCGATATGCCCACAGTACACTTCGTAAATTATCTAGCCAATTACCTTTAGCATCTTCTAACTTCTTTTAGAGGTTTTTAATTATTATCTTGTTTGTAGAGTCTTCTTGTCCGTTAGAACTTGGATGATATGGAGAAGATGTAATCCTTTGGATCTTCAAGCCTACTAAAAACCTAGTAATTTTGAAACCTATAAATTGTAGCCCATTGTCAAAATAATTACTTTTGGTAATCTAAATCGACATATGATGTGACCCCATATGAAATCCATCACTTCTCATTCTCTGATCTTTTTGTAAGCACCTGTTTTAACCCATTTAGTGAAATAGTCAATTAAAACCAAAAGAAATCTTACCTGCCCGGCACCTTGTGGAAAGGGAACAACTATGTCCATTCCCCATTTTATAAATTGCCAGGGTGATACTACCGAATGAAAAAGTTTTTCCTATAGATGCACTAACTGTGGATGATGCTGGTATTTATCAAACTTTTGTACAAATATATTTCCGTCTTGCTCCATCCGGGTCCAATAGTAGCCAGCCCTTATAAGTTTGAGAACCAACGAGCCTGCACTGGAGTGATTTTTGCATACTCCATCGTGAAATTCTCTCATCACGTAATCAGCCGGCAATATCCCTAAACACTGAGATAATGGTCCTTGAAAAGACCTTTTGTATATTTGACCATCATAAGACAATAACGAGCTGCTTTTGTTCGTAGTGCCCTTGATGCTTTTGGATCTTCAGGAAATTTTCCATGACTTAAATTCTATATAACCTCATTTCTCCAATCCCAAATTAGGTTGGTTGATTTAACATCACAATATTCGTCCACGTCCAAAACTGAATGCAACAATTAAACGACCCCACCAGAATAAGTTTCTTTCATTTTTATGGATGATCCCAAATTGGTCAATGCATCTGCCTCCATGTTTTCTTCCCTCGAAATGTGTATAATCGACCATTCTTTAAACCAGGAAATATATACTTTTACCTTACTCAAGTATTGGTGCAAGTGTGCCTCCTTGGTGTCAAAAATTCCGTACACCTGGTTCACTACCATCTGGGAGTCATACTTTATCTCGATCACCGCAAATCCTAGTCCCCAAGCTAATTCAATTCCTTCAACCAAATCCTCATACGAGTATTTATCATTAGTTAAGGGCACATTTCTAATGCTCTGTCTCAGGATTTCGCCCAACGGAGTTATTAAAATAATCTTGAGACCGGACTCTTTTACGTTGGAAGCTCTATCTGTAAACAAGGTCCAAACTCCCGACACCGTTCCTGCTACCGACACTACTTCTTTAGCATCTAAAGACATTAATTTCGGACAAAAGTCATCCACGAAGTCGGCCAAAACTTGTGATTTGATTGCAGTCCTGGCTTGTATTCAATGTCGAATTCACTAACTTTGACTGCCCATTTAGCCAAACGACCTGATAATTTAGGATTATAAAGGACAATCTTCGAGGGAAAGGTAGTCACAACGGCTATAGGATGACATTGAAAATAAGGACTAAGATTTTGAGAGGCGACTATGAGAGATAGGGCCAATTTTTCAAGCTGTGAATAATGTGTCCCCACTCCTAATAGAATTTTACTAACATAATACAATGGAAATTGTGTACCTTCATCTCTCGAACCAAAATATCACTTACCGCTACTTCTGAAATCGCCAGATAGATCAACAATTTGTCACCTTCCTCCAGTTTTGACAATAAAGGAGGGCTAGACAAGTACCTTTTTAGGTCTTTCAATGCTCGAGATAAACTTGCTTAGAGCCGCCAGGTTGCCCGTTAACCTCTGCACCTCCTTCACACTTATCAAGTGATTCGAGTTGTCCTCGATCACTTTGATCTTATCAGGATTTAATTCGATTCCTCTTTGAGATACCAAAAACACTAGGAACTTACCGTAACCAACTTCGAAGGCACACTTCTCCAGGTTGAGCTTTATGTTGTATTTTCTCTGAATATCAATTCTTGGATATGTTTCAAATGATCTCTTGCATTCAGAGACTTAACCAACATGTTGTGAATATAAACCTTCATTTTCTTATATATATAGGTTGTTCAAACATTCTATTAACAAGCCTCTGATAAGTGGCTCTAACATTTTTAAGCCTAAAAGGCATCAGATTATAGCAGTATCTGTTAAAATTTGTGATAAATGAGGTCTTTTCCAAATCTTCTAGGTGCATTCTAATTTGATTATACCCAGAATAAAAATCAAGAAAACTCATGCCCGGCCGTAGCATCAATCATGAAATGGAAAAGAGTCTTTAAGGCATTCCTTATTTAAATCTTTATAATTTACACACATTCTAAATTTATTTTTAGGCACTACCACTTGGTTTGCTCACGGATCAGGGTAATTTACCTCTCAAATTGAACTTATATTTAGTAAATGGGGTACCTCTTCCTTGACAAACCTGTTTCTGACCTGAACTATCAATCGTTCTACTGCCTTACCAGAAGAATTTAGGGTGAGTCCAAACTCAACTATGGATAACCACTTCCAATGGAATACCTGTCATATCTGAAAGTGACCATGCAAAATAATTAATGTTAGATTTTAGAAAATAAATAAGTTTTTACCTGAGTTCGGGACTTAACCTTGTTCCTAAGTGAAATTTCTTTTCTAAGAACTCCTCGAACAAGGCCACTTGTTCGAGTTCTTCTTTGATTGATTTGGTCGCATCCGTTACCTCTGGTACTTGAAAAGACCTTGGTACCTGATAAAATTTCGATAAGTCTTCTTCTTTATTATCTTCAATCGATGGGAAACTTCAACAGCCGATGATATGTTAAAGGTACAACCTTCATTTCATATATCCATGGCCTTCCAAGGATCACATTGTATCTCATATTTCCATCTACCACGAATAGGGTGGTCTTCATTATACCTTCTACATGTGTTAAAAGTAAGATTTCTCCCCTGGTCATTACAATCGTTAAGTTGAACTCGGCCAAAAGCTTTGTTGCAGGGACTATGTTTTCGGTTAACTTTGCTTCCTCCAAAACTCTCCATTGTATGATTTTGGCTAAACTTCCTAGATCAACCAACTCATGTTTAATTTTTAAATAAAAAATAATAAGAGAAATTACCAGAGTATCGTTGTACGATATGAGAAATCCATTTGCATCCTATTTTGTAAAGGTGATGTCATCTTCTGAAACTTCTCGGATTCTCATGCCATGAGTTACCAATATCTTCATCTTCTTTGCTGCCAAAAATGTCACCTCATTTACTTTGTGTCCCCCAAATATCATGTTTATCATCATACGAGGTGACCCTGTAGCTGGTTTTGCTGGTTCTGCAATATCCCAATTTTTCCCATAGTTGTTCTTGGGTCGGTCACTTAGAAACTCTCTGAGATGGCCATTCTTCAACAATGTTTCTACCTCTTTACGAAGGTGCCGACAATCCCTAGTCTGGTGGTCGTGAGTTCCGATGAACTCACATCATAGATTAGGATCCCATTGGTGAGGATCCGATCAGATTAGTTTCAAGAACCTAGATTCTTTGATATTCCTCATAACCGACACCAATTCTACCAAAATGATGTTAAAGTTATACTCGGATAACATGGGATATGTTGAATCTCGGGACCCCGATGCCTCTTTCTTCTACAAAGTTCTGCGACTTCGACCACGATCCTCCCTTCTATCGAAAGCAAACATATCTGATGACTGAAAACCTTTATTTCCTCACCCATCGACCCTTTTGTAAGGTTGAAACGACTCCTAGAGGACCTCCGATCTGTATAAAAATAAATTTTGAATTTATCATGATTCCGATCAGGATTCCGTCCTTTGGAAGACACTTGAGAACCTAGTTGCTCATCTTCTATTCTAATTTTTGACTTGTAGCGATTGTGAACAACTGCCCATGTGGTTGCTTGAAATTCTAGCAAGCTTTCCTTCAATTTCCTGGAAGCATCGGAACTCAAAAGGTTGAGACCCTTTGTAAATGCCTCTACTGTTCACTCATCTGGTACTGCCGGTAACAACATCCTTTCCTTCTGAAAGCGAATCACGAAGTCTCACAATAGTTCGGGTTCTCTTTAGGATATTCTAAATATATCCCTCTTCCTTTCTTGGACCTTTCTTCCTCTAGCATGAGCTTTAATAAATGAATCTGCAAGTATTTCAAAAGAAATAATGGAATGCTCCGGTTAATGAGAATACCAAGTTAAAGCACTATTCGCCAGGGTTTCGCAAAATTTCTTCAACAAAACATATTCGATCTCGAGCTAGGCCGGGTCATTTCTTTTTATAGTCGTGGTGTAGGTCGTGGTTGTTCCTGTGGATCCGAAATCCCATCATAATTCAAAATATCTAGCATCTTGAATTTTTTTAGAATTAACTCTAGGGCTGCACTTCTTTTGAATGGCAACTGTGTATACTTCTTAAAATCCGGCCCCTTTAGCATTAGCGGAACTCCCGGGATCTAATCCATCTGAGCATTATATTATTTAGCATTTTGTTCCATACGTTCATTCATTTCCCTCATAAATCTCATGAGCTCATTTATTAAAGGGTCATTTTGCGTTGTTTTCATTCATAAATCCACTATCAGTACCTCTTGCCTCATTAAAATCGAACTCCTCCCTTGGAGCGTCGTTACCGTTTCTTTGAACTGTTTGATTTGCAGGGATGATGGGAGAAACTCGAGCTCCGCCATTTGAATTAATGGAAGCACCAAATAGCGCTTGTTCCAATTCTGTCATCACGTGATCTTGTCTTAAGAGCTGATCTATAATTGCCCTTTGTTGTTCTCTCAAGATTTTGTCCATTTCAACAACGTGTTCATCATTCGTACCATCAGGAGTTAAACTCCTCACATGTTGAACATTTTGAGCTTCGCGAACTGGAGTTGTTTCTTCTGCTTCATTGCGGGATTCGTTAGTTGAATCATTACGTTAGAACATATCCTCATGTTCGTTGTGTACTCCAATATTGTAGAAATTGTTGACATTGCTAGCTGCCATATCTGATTATATTTTGCTAAGAAAGGAATCAAAATTTGTTAGTAATAGATGAATGGATTAAAGCAATCACACAATTGTCTATGCCCAACGATGGGCACCAAATTATTCAATTGTAAAGCAGTATAATTAAATTTGTAATGTGGTTTACACGTGAATTAATTTGATCCCCAAAAATACAAAATAAGTAAGAATAAAATCAAGAATAAGAAGAGAACTTAAAAAGAAATACAAGCCTGGATAACAATTTAGCTTCTCCGATAGCAACAAGAACAATATTAAGAACAAGGCAAAAGAACAATTTTATAGAATGAGAGCTAATGTTAACTTTTGTGTACAGAATATTATGTGTCCTATATTGTATACTAATTCTCAAATTTATAGCTTTATTTAGGGAGGCAAGATCCACAAATCAACCTCCTCTTGAACGAGAATAAAACCATCATTGATGGCTGCATAACGATTGGCTATAAATACAGAGATTCTTTGCAAGGACTGCTCATTGAATGTTGTCCTTTTCCAACCAACGTCTTCTTCTCACATCTTTGTTATCAGTTTAATTTCTTCAAAATTCACCCAGTATCGATCACACGCTTGTATTTGCTGCGAACTACTTGCTGACTCATATCTTATCTATCTTTATTTCCACGTGTCATATCATCATTTGTCTAGCTGTAGCTAATCGATTTTACCCCATACATTTACAAGAATCCCTTTTAACAATATCCCAAGTGTTTTGACAAATAATTCTTTATACTTATCTATCCCTAGAGCCTTGGTATCATCATTTTCTGATGTTTTATACTTTAATACCACACAAGAGGGAGGTGATTTGTATGGTACTCAATTTTTGCTTAACTTGATTACAGAAGGACTTGGTTCTTTTATGTGTTACAATTGGTACCCTTGTGGAATAATAAATACAGAAATTAAAGAACACAGAGATTTTTACGTGAAAAACACCTGACTCAAAAGGTAAAAAAATCACGACCTACCTTCCGGTAGGATTTTCCCAAACTCTCCACCAAAATCACTGAGCCAAAAACTGCATTTACAAAAAATCTTTTGTAAACTTAGGATTAATTCTAATCTGGTTATGGCATACAACCTTAACAGTTGCGACAACTTCAAGTTAACTCTAACTTGAAAACTCTAAGTACCTAATACAATTGCTTCTAGATAAGATGAAAGGTACAATGTAAAATCACCTACTAAAATTGAACTAGAATAAAATATAGACACTTGGAACTGGTTCTTCTATCTGGTTCAAGTATCTTTACGTTTGCACACTTGAATCACACACGAATTATTTGCAAAATTGTCTCACTATTTTGCTCTCTATTCTGCTTGTGTGCGTTACCTGTAAAAGAGGACAACACTAACATTTAATGAGTTAGCAATTAGAGATTGACTTGGATACTGATGCTACTCTTCCATGGTGGAAGCATTCTAGTTGATCTCATACTCTAACTCTATCATTTTCTTAAACCGTGTTCTCTTTGAGTAAGGAGTCTTTCTCCTTATCCAATATGCAACCTTTTCGATTATGATCAAGAGATATCATTCTGATAAGTTAGGTTTATCTCCTTCACGTGCATCTCATATATTTGAGTTGATCATAACTGTGCTTCACAAGATGGACTTGGTCCATGTCTGAGTTCCCTTTTCAGTCTTCAAAACTTCACCTTTAGTTGGCCAAAAAATTCCCTTTTTTTGACGATGACAAACTCTGTGCTTTTCACTCACTTAGGCCATGTTAGAACCCATCTTATTCATCAATACAAAGTTAGAAAAATTTACTTATCATCAAGGACCAAGTTCATTAGGTTATAAACATCAAGTATTCAGAATATATAAAGCACAATCTTTTCCCCCTTTTGGCATCATCGAAAAGTTGCATAAACAAAGTGTGATTCCCAGAATTTTAACAATTACTCATGGCCACCGGGGAATCATAGATTAATCATCAGTAATCTCGCAAACATATTCAAACTATCAAGGAAATATTAACAATCAACAAGAGCAAAAACAGTAGATTTCATTGGTAGGATATATGTTGCTGCCAGAATCCATAAAAAGAAAGCAAAAATATTCAAAACATAAGCAAAGGAAATAGAAATCCCTAATCTGGGTCACTGGTGGTACTAGACAGGTTCAGGAGATGAAGGCTAGAAGTCCTTAGGCTTGGGAGAGGTAGAGGGTTGGTTTTGGGATTGGGGAAGGTTTAACATATTTTGAAGAATGCCATGATTCTTCTCTTTTTCCTTGGTGATCTCAGTTCTGAGAACACTCCTCTCAGATTCAACCTCTACTAAGCGAGCCTTCAGCCTAGCTATCTCAGCATCCTTAGCCTCACTTTTTTTAACTAGAACCCTGACATTACTATTGGTAGGTGTCTTCTTGGATGAACCAAGTTCATTGGGAGTGGCATTGACTGGATAGTCACAAGCAATCAAAGTATTAATGCCAAAATGGTCCTTGCTTGTGTCCATTTCCCACTTCTTCAAAGGCACCTTGCAGTGATCCAGAACAGTAGTCAAAATAAATCCATAAGGGGTGGAATGGGCCTTGGAGACATTGATAACCCTATCCAGTAGCTTGATGATAAATGCAGACCAGTTGATTTACCTTCAACTTTCGAGACACTCCATCATAACTAAGTCCATATAGTTAGCAATGTGCCTTCTTTCTTGCCTGGGCAGTAGGCACTTGTTGACAAATTCAAATAGGACTTTGTGGCAAGGCTTTATCTCACTTTTGTGCACAAACTTGGCATCATTCATTTCTTTTACATCACAGAATTTCCTAGTGATTTCAAGGGAAGGAGGAAAGGAATCTAGACTTGGTCATCTTTGCCTAGTATGGTCATCATATCCCTCAGCAGGGATGTCAAAAATCTCACCCAGCTTCTCTACATGGAAAGTCACTTGAACCCCTGTCACTTGGCTGGTAACTCTGCCATCCTTGACTCTGCATCGGCCATGAATTTAATGATTTTATTCCTATCTAGCCTTCCATCCATCTAAAGGACCATGTCCTTTCAGCCCCGAACAACTAGTGCATCAACCAATCGAACCATTCCTGATTCCACCAAGTCTTTCAGCAATCTACCCTTCAAAATTTTTCTTTTGCCAAACTTGGCCAGCTTGTCTTGTTCACCATCAAACTCACTCTCTTCTTCACCACTCCATTCTTAATCCTCGGCAATTCTAACTAGTTTTTTTCCACTGCAGACCTTGTCCTCTTGGTCAATGAAGGTATCTTTTAGGCTTGGGGGTCTGAACCTCCATAGTTGTATGTTCTTCCTGATGGACCTGTTCCATCTCCTCAACATCAATAGCCTCAGAAGCTCTGCAACCTTAGTTTTTCCTTTATCCATCCTCTTATTCTTGATTTCAGCCAAATCCTTTTGTAGTACTCTCACTCTGTTTCACCATACTTCTTGTGTCTCTTCCCTTTGTCAAGGGAATTTCAGCAATTGTTGGGGAATTAGCCTTTCTTTTCTTGGTATTCTTTGTAGTGCTGGGAACCTTAGGTGTTGGTGTTCTCCTTTTCTTGGGATTATAACTGGAACCTACTTTCTTCAGAAAGTCTGTTAGGGTTTCTTCAATAGATGAACCGGGTTCATCAACATGAGAAATTAAATTTACCAAACCCTCAGTAACCTCCCCTGGTCCACTTCCCCCTATTTTGTTGCCACTTTCTCCTACAATTTCATCCTCAGTCCCACAAGTTGCTGGTCTAACCATCTTAGAGGAGGGTGACGAATCAAACACTTCTATCCATATTCCCCTCACATCACAGCTTCCACTCTCACTCTCTTTTTTCTTTTTCATTTTTATTTTTACCTTCTCTCCTTCTCAACTCAGGCATTTCCACATTTCTAACATACCCAACAAGAAAAAACCTATTTTCTATACTTTCAACCAAAATAGAATGTACATCAGAAGGGGAACTCTAAATCTTCTCAGAATCAGAAGACCCAGTTCCTTCACCCTCACTTGCATACTTGAAGGAATCGTCTAACTATTCAGATTCTTGGGATTGGCTAGCCTTTAATTGTGCGTTCAATCTTTTTGACAGTGCACATGTAGCCACTTTTTTACGAGCGAGCATTTTAACACGTCTCCTCCTTGGCTGGGGGGTTGTACTAGATTGAGGAGGTGTGGAGGAATCAGAGGAGGTAGGTTGTGGAGGAGTTCCTGGGTTATCTTGAGGGTTCGACATTTTGACTGATTTCGTAACAAAATATGTGAGTTTGGCTTTTGGAAGAGAGAACAATTGAGAGTGAATTTTTTTTTGATTGTTTTGGAATAATAAGGGTGGCAGAAGGTGATAATGGGTTTTTAAAGAGAGAAACTTAATTAATGACTAACAGTAGCTTTTTGCAGGCAATTAGAAGTCCAATCAACTTGAAATTTCAGGTTGAATGAGCGGTTAAGCTTCCCAAGATTTTAGGCAATTTATGTGGTAAGTTTCTAGTAGAGACAAAACTGGTTCAAAAAATAAACGAATAGGATTTTCTGATATTTTTGAACACAGGTAAGACTCTGCTCATGATTTGAACATTTATATTTCTAATTGTGCAGAGTATAGAAAACATACATTGTTATTCAGATGAAACAATACTGATGAACCAGGTTCTTTATTTAGAATCCTCTTGATCATGCCTCTATTTTCCAAAGTAGAGAAATTTGTTAGAGATCAGTGAGTCATATCAACACATGTCACATGAGTATACTATTTACAATGTGAAACTGAGTAAAAATTAATTTACATATTTACACAAGTTCCAGATTTCCTAGCAAAAAAAATCAATATTTTTTTCACTGTACATTATGAGCTGCTCCCATTAGGTGATATTAATCATCACTAATTCTAACATACTACATTATGAGCTGCTCCCATTAGGTGATATTAATCATCACTAATTCTAACATACTCCTTTCAAAGATTTATCTACTCAGTGCTTTAGTAAAGATGTCAGTAATCTACTTTTCAGTAGCACAAAATGCTATAGTAATCAATCCTTTGATGTCAGTAATCTACTTATCAGTAGCACAAAATGCTATAGTAATCAATCATTTCTCATAGTTGTCCCTTAAGAAGTGATGTCTAACATCTATGTGCTTAGTTCTCTTATGATGAACTAGTTCTTATTCATACTAATAGTACTAGTATTATCACAAAAATAGGGATTCAACCAACTTTAATGCCAAAATCCATCAGCTGCTGTTTGATCCACAACAATTGAGCACAACAAGAGGCAGCATCAACATACTCAGCCTCAGTAGTGGATAAGGCCACTGAATTCTTCTTTTTAGTGGCCCGTGATACCTGACATGAACCAAGAAAATGAGCCATACCTGAGGTGCTTTTCCTATCCACAAGGAAACCTGCATAGCCAACATCAGCATATCCTACTAGATTAAAGTTACTACCTTGAAGGTACCAAATGCAAAGGTCAGTAGTGCCTTTCAAATATCTTAGTATCCTCTTAACAATAATCAAGTGGGATTCCTTAGGATTTGCTTGAAAACGAGCACAAAGCTCTACACTGAAGACAATGTCAGGTATGCTAGCAGTAAGATACAAAAGTAAACCAATCATACCCCTATACAACTTCTGATCAACTGATGAACCAGGTTCATCTATGTCTAATTTAGTAGTTGTTGCAATGGTTTTGTCTATTTCCTTTGATTCATCCATTTTAAACTTCTTAATCAAATCTTTTGCATATTTCTGCTGGTGGATCATGGTTTTATTTGGGTTTTGTTCGATCTGTAAGCCTAAGAAGAAGTTAAGCTTACCCACCATACTCATTTCAAATTCACTCCCCATTAATTTAGTAAATTCCTTACTAAGTTTTTCAGTGGTTTCTCCAAAACTTATATCATCAACATATATTTGTACTACTAGTAGATCCTTACCTTTTTACCTCAAGAATATAGTGATATCAATCTGGCCTTTTTTTTTATCCATGTTCAAGTAGGAATTTGGATAGGCGTTCATACCATGCTCTGGGAGCCTGCTTGAGTCCATATAGGGCCTTGTCCAGTTTGTATACATGATCTGGACACTCCTTACTTTCAAACCTTGGAGGTTGTTTGACAAAGACTTCTTCCTTTAAGTAGCCATTTAGGAATGTAGTCTTCACATCCATTTGATAAAAGGTAAATTCCATGTGTGTTGCAAAGTCATTGAGGAGTCTTATTGCCTCCAGTATTGCAACTGGAGAAAAGGTCTCATCATAGTCTATGCCCTCCTCTTGGTTATGAACTTGGACCACCAACCTTGACTTGTTCCTTATAACCGTTCCGTCTTCATCAAGTTTGTTTCTGAAGATCCATTTACTGGCAATTACTTATATTTCCTTGGGTTTTCTGACCAGATGCCACACTTGGCTTTTTTCAAACTGATTGAGTTCATCTTGTATTGCATTCACCCAGTCTACATCCTGTAAAGCCTCGTCAATATTTTTAGGTTCAATAAGAGACAAGAATTCATAAAAAGCACATAGCTTCGTTAATTGAGATCTAGTTTTAACTCCAAAAGTTGGGTCAATAAGGATGTTCCCAATGGGATGAGAACTTTGATACTTGTAAGGTTTCACAACCAGCTGATTTCTGTTTGGAGTTTCTCCTATGTTCTGTTGCTGAGGAACAGGCTCATGGACCAGTTTTATTTGGGAATTAGGTTCACTTCCCCCTGTCAGGTTGCCCTGGATGGAAGAACTTGTTCCATCACCTGTTCCTTCTTTTGGTGTAGCTTCAGCTTGAGCTGTGACTTTACTCAATTCTTTTACTAACCCAATAACTTCATATTCATGTTCCTGTCTCTCAGAAAGAATATTAGTTTCATCAAAAACTACATGTACACTTTCTTCTACGCACAAAGTTCTTTTGTTGTACACTTTATAAGCTTTGATATCCCCCATCACTTCTGGCATCAAACTTACCTAGGGAGTCATTTCCATTATTGTGCACAAAGCACTTGCATCCAAATGTCCTAAGATGGGATATATTTGGGTTTCTTCTCTACAAGAGGTCTATTCATGCACCAATTTATGATGCAACATGTAATGTTTACAGCTTCTACCCAGAAGCTATGAGACAGTTTACTCGCAAGAAGCATAGTCCTAGCCATATATTCAAGTTTCCTATTCTTTCTTTCAACTACTCCATTTTGTTGTGGAGTCCTAGAGGCAAAAAAAATTGTGATCTATACCATGTTCATCATAAAATTCAGCAAACTTAGCATTTTCAAATTTAGTTCCATGATCAGACCTAATTGATGCAAGTTGATTACCTACTTATTTCTGAGTTTTTCTAACAAAGGCAGTAAATAGGTCAAATGCTTCATCCTTTGATGTTAAAAAGAATTTCCAAGTAAACCCAGAGTAATCATCAACAAGCACCATCACATATTTCTTACCACCTCTACTCAGTGTTCTCATTGGACCACAGAGATCCATATAAACTAGTTCCATCGACCTGGTCGTGCTTACCACTTTCTTGATTTTAAAAGAGGATCTTACCTGCTTCCCCCTTGCACAAGCCTCACAAACTTTATTTTCCTTAAACTTGATGTAAGGCAACCCTATCACCAGGCCCTTGGAGACTAATTTATTGAGTTGACTTAGACTTGCATGTCCAAGTCTTTTGTGCCAAATGAGGGGATCATTGTCCAACATACATAATCAAGTGAGTTCATTTTCTAAAAGAGTGGACGGATCTACAATGTATATATTGTTTACTCTTTTTTCCTACAAAATAATCTTGTCAGTGGTAAGGTTTATCACAAAACACTTGGTAGAGGTGAATGCTACCAATTTATCTTTGTCACACAATTGTGATACACTGATTAGGCTATATTTCAAGCCATCTATAAAGTAGTTCTCAATGGAATGTGAGTCTGTCTTACCTACTTTTCTAACCCTAATGATCTCATATTTCTTACCATTTCCAAAGGATACATTACTTCCTTTGAAGTCCTTAAGTGAAAGGAACTGATTCTTGCTACCAGTCATATGCTTTGAGCAACCACTATCCATGAACCATATTTGGATGCTCCCCCTCACTTTGACCTGCAAAAGAAAATCAAGGGTTAGTCTTAAGAAACCAAACTAGTTTGAGTCCCTTTCTATAGGCAAAAGTGTGAATTAAATTCTTTTTAGCCCATCCTGGCAGCCTATTTTTCCCTTGAACAAATATTTTATTCTTTTGACTGGCCTTTTCTTTTGCATTACATTCACTTTTAAAGTGACTAGTCTTACCACAATATGTGCAGATTTTGTTCTCAGGAAGTGTGATATACTTGCTTTGGGGATCCCACTTAGGTGCAACGATCCCATAGACAAATCCTCTCTTATTGCTACTGTGATATTCTTGTAGCCAAATAGTGCATCAGAGGACTTATTCCATTTGCAAGATCTGTCTAGTTCATGCTTAACCTTGCCTAGATCTTCTTTTAGGACTCTTATCTGCTCATTTCTCTTGTACAACTCATCCTTCATTTTTTCTAGATTTTCTTCTAAGGTGGGTGCGTGTCAACTTTCTTTTTACCTGTTCCTAATTTCAACTTTAAATTTTCAGATCTAAGTTCTAAGACAGTGGTGTCAAGTTCAAGAACCTGGTTCTTCAACTCTGTATTTTTACTATCACTTTCACTAGACCTAGGTTCCAGATTTTTGCACTTAGCTTTTAGGATCACACATTCCTTAGACAAATGTTCCTTCTTATTGTTTATGACCTCAGACTTATCAATGAAGTCTAGCAGTAATTCAGATAGCTTTTCTTTAGACAAGAATTTAATCTTGTCTTTGAGATGAATCACACTTACCTCTTGTCCATCATCTAATTATCCAATGGCGATAAGTGCTTGTTCATCTCCAGCTTCATCTTCTGAATCGACATCTGAGCTTTCTCCCCAAGCAACAATTATAGCCTTTGTTGATCCTTTGTTCTTCTTGGGTTGAACCTGTTCCTTCTTCCTATTTCTTCATTCATCCCTTTCTTTCTTCCATTCAATTTACCACTGAGGACAATTCTTGGTCATGTGATCAGTCTTACCACATTTGTAGCAGCCCTCATTGATATGTTTTTAAAGGGCCTTTGGTTTGTTGAAGGTTGCAGCTCTTGAAGAACCATTTCCTCTCATTAGGTACTTTTTGAAATCCTATGTGATCATAGCCATTTCATCATCCTCTAAGTCTGCACCTTCAGCTATTCTGAGAGCCAGGATTCTTTCCTTCTTGGGTGCATCCATATTTATTGTTTGCCTTCTCAATTCATAGGCAGTGAGATTTCCAATTAGCTCATCCAACTTGAGAGTAGAAATGTTCTTTGATTCCTGAATAGCAGTGATTTTGCTTTCCCTAGTTACCGGCAAGACCCTTGTCAAGATCTTCTCAACTTTTTCTTCTTCAAGGATAATTCTTCCAAAAGACTTAAGTTCATTTGTTAGTGTTGTGAACCTTGTGTACATCTCTTAGATGGTTTCTCCTTCCTTCATGGTGAAATTCTCATATTGAGAATACAACAGTGTTCCTCTTGATCTCTTTACTTGAGGAGTACCTTCATGAACCATTTGTAGAGTGTCCCAGATCTCCTTTGCAGTAGTACAACTGTGAATTATATTGTACCCGTCTGAACCTAGTCCACACACAAGACATTTCTTGACCTTGGCATTCTTTTCCCAGTTCTTCAAATCTTCATCAGTATGGTCAGCTCTAGCCTTTGGCACATCCACTCCTTTAACATTCTTCTTTGTAGTAGCTAGGGGACTATCAGTAACAATGTCCCAAAGTTCATAGTCTTATCCTATGATGTGGTCTCTAATCATGTTCTTCAATCAAGAATAGTACTGGACATTAAAGAGTGGAGGCGAAGCAGTGGATTGTCCTTCCGAGTTTTCAGGTGGTGCACTCATCTTGATATGTTCCAAAGGCGGTAGCCTCTTCAAGGATAACTTGCTCTGATACCAATTGATGATTTATACTTCAATACCACACAAGAGGGAGTGATTTGTATGGAGCTGGTTCTTTTATGTATTCCAACTGCTACTGTTGCGGAATAATAGATACAGAAAATAAAGAATACAGAGATTTTTACGTAAAAAATACCTGGCCTAAAAGGTAAAAAAATCACGACCTACCTTCCAGTAGGATTTTTCCAAACTCTCCACTAAAATCACTGAGCCAAAAACTGCATTGACAAAAACTCTTTTGTAAACCTAGAATTAACTCTAAATACAGAAATCAAATAACACAGAGATTTTTACGTGAAAAACACCTGGCTCAAAAGGTAAAAAAATTACGACCTACCGTCCAGTAGGATTTTCCCAAACTCTCCACTAAAATCACTGAGCCAGAAACTGCATTTACAAAAATTCTTTTGTAAACTTAGGATTAACTCTAATCTCATTATGGCATACAACCTTAACTGTTGCGACAACTTCAAGTTAACTCTAACTTGAAAACTCTAAATACCTAATACAATTGCTTCTAGATAAGCTAAAAGGTACAATGTAAAATCACCTACTAAAACTGAACTAGAATAAAAGATAGACACTTGGAACTGATTCTTCTATCTGGTTCAAGTAGCTTCAGGTTTGCACGCTTGAATCACACATGAATTGTTTGCGAAATTGCCTCGCTATTTTGCTCTCAATTCATGTTTAACTTTGCTTGTGTCCGTTACCTATAAAAAAGAACAACACTAACATTTAAGGAGTTCGCAATTAGAGATTGACTAGGATACTGATTCTAATCTTTCATGGTGGAAGAGTTCTAATCTTTCGTGTTCTCTTTGAGTAAGAAGTCTTTCTCCTTATCCAATATGCAACCTTTTTTATCATGATCAGGAGATATCACTTCTGATAAGTTATGTTTATCTCCTTCACGTGGATCTCACATGTTTGAGTTGATCGTAATTGTGCTTCACAAGATGGACCTGGTCCATGTCTAAATTCCTTTGTCAATATTCAAAACTTCACATTTACTTGGCCAACATTGTCAAAAGGTGCATCTTTATTTTCCTCTGGGTAATCTCTGCGCGCATGTCCCTTTGTTGATGTACCTGGATATTAGGAATTGGTCCTTGTCTCATGATGTTCAGATCACTGCTATGTAGTTTTTCAGCAGCTAATCCTAGGACCGCTTTGTAAAATTGAAGTATTTTGTTCTAAATATCAACATGCTTCTGCAACATTCTTTCATCAGCACCCTTTAGTATAGAGATATTATTAGAATTGGCCCGGGATTTCATACAAGCAAAAAGTCGGGCATTTATTGGTTGTGGGCCATTCATCCGTAGAATATTCTATTATGTGCCCGAGTTTAGCAATGGGTACCCGAAGAGTGGAGCTTGCAAATGATGATATTCAGGGAGTCCAGGTATTATACGGGTCTAAACCGAACTTTACTGGGCTGAACACAGTTTTGACTCCCATGCAAGAAAATGGCACAACCTTTAAAATTGAGATTTTTACATGATTGCTCCCTTTTTAAAAACTATTTTGATAAATGATAGTAATCTTTATTTATTCCAAAATTGGAACTTTTTTTTTTCTTTACTTTTTTAGCACTTTCAAGTTGGTAACTCGTTAACTAAGGGATCCATTTTCACTCTCTCTTCCATAATCTTCTTCGTCTCTTCCATAAATAACACTTATCAAATATATTAAAGATTCTGAAAAAAAATATCTAAAAAATAATCTGCCCTTTAATGAGGTTGCACAATGAAAATTTTAGTATTTTTTTTGTTTATGTTTTAAACTTTTTACTATAAGATTTTATTTCTACTCATAATATATCTTTAATATATTTCAAGCATATTATATTTGTGATAATTTATAATGTAAATATTCCATCAATATGTCATATATAATTTTTATATGTATTTTATACATACATATATATATATATATATATATATATATATATATATATATATATATATATATATATATATATAT